>VMOF01000024.1:68578959-68616459 GCA_011764245.1 Trialeurodes vaporariorum | reverse complement strand
AAAATAAACTTCAAATTTAGAAAACCAGGCTGAATTGGTTGAAATTTAGAAAACCAAATTGAATTTCTTTAAATTCAGAGAGTAAATAACAAAATGGGGGGAAAAAAATCAAAATTAGACGAACTATTAGAACTAACGATAACAGTTAACGATAAAAATGAAAAAAAAGACTTGTTTCGAGCGACGATATAAGACACGTATCGCAGTCGAGGGGTGCCAGATGGTAAATGAGCCGAGTCTGGATGCGATGCCACACAGATTTGGTCTACTAATGAGAAAACAGCCCCCGCCCCACAGTCAGAGTAAATAATAGTGACAGGGGCGGGATATAAGAGACCGCGGTCCTGCGCAAATCGGTCCGCCCTGCGCCAACAATGCCGAAGGGTGAAAATGAAAATACCCTCTCGAATCACTCATCGTTCATCGCTCATAGCTCCGAACAGACTCGTCCCTTCATCTCCCTTCACCCCTCCTTCCATCCCTCCCATTTTCTGACTCTTAATATCTATCTTACGCTTACCAATTTAAAGGGATAAAAAGTATCTGTTATAAGCTGGCCGTATCTACAAATATCTAACTATGGATGGAGGCATACTGCATAGTCGCATCCAGGAATTTCTCTCTCTCTCTCTCTCTCTCTCTCTCTCTCTCTCTCTCTCTCTCTCTCTCTCTCTCTCTCTCTCTCTCTCTCTCTCTCTCTCTCTCTCTCTCTCTCTCTGGCCACTACTTGTCCACATGTGTTAGGAAATGACCAAAACAGGGACTAGAGTCACGTGACATTCCCTCTATCCACCCTTCTCTAACACATGCGACCGAATGGGCAGAGAGAGAGGGGGGAGAGAGAGATAGATTATGAATTGATTTCTTATTTTTGTTCGAAATATTCGTTACTTATACGCATACACGCAGAAAAGAAATAAAGAGAAAAACAATTGAGAAACAAAATAAGACGACAAAAAAAAGAGAGAGAAAAAAAAATTCACCAAGTACTAGGCAAAATTAGGGCTCCAAGGCCGTCTTTTATACACTTCACTCAACACTAAGTAAACAGGAGAAGAGAGAAAAAATATAAGTATAGATAAATAAATAAATAAGTAAAATATATAAAAAAATAATAATTAAAAAAGAAAGAGAGAGAGAGAGGGAGAGAGAGAGAGAGAGAAAGAGAGAGAGAGAGTGAGAGAGAGAGAGAGAGAGAGGGAGAGAGAGAGAAATTCCTGAGGATGGAGGAGAGTCACTTCTCCGTTGAGTATGGCCGCAACACATTGACCTATCTTGTTGCGTGATAAACTACCCCCTCGCAGTTCCAACCCTGCAGGGTCCCTGTGTCCTGTCAGAGAATTCCCTTCTCCTAAAAATCTGTATTATTTTCCTTATTGGTTTTATTCGTAAGAATGTCCAACGTTCGTGTCATTCTATTTTGAACCCTGATCACGCAGCCCACAACTTTTGGAAGCACCCTTCGGGCCCTCGGCCCACTCTCCTAGACAGTATCTCTACGGGACAACAGGGGAGGAGGAAAGGGATTTTACTGGAAAAACAAAAATAAAATATCTTCACGAAAATGGTCAGCTTCTCTAATCGGTATATTTGCAATGAAATAGTGCGGAACCTTTAAATTTAATATCAATAACAAAATTTGAGGGTGCATAGGGTTTATTTTGTTTTGCTGAAAAAGGAAGCCCTGGTTTACCTGTGGACTGTTATTTGAAATTTCCCGCCGTCCCGCCTTTTGGATGGACTCAACAGTAATGGAAAACGGTGATTGGTGGAGACCAGTCACGCGGTTACCAAGTTTAATCAAAATACGGATTAATCTCTAATTGTAAAGAAACAACATTATTAGGTACTATAATTTGTCAAATGAATAAATAATTTTTTTTTTTTTTGAAAGAGGCTATAAATCATTAGCTTCGTTAGTTGAGCTTTAGTCATAGGCGGCGCGTATAAGGGGCTAATGGCGCTATAGCCCCCCCCCCCCCCACTTTTTGGGAACGAGGAGCTAAAACAATTTTTGAACGAGAAAAAAAGGGAAAATGGAAAAAGAAAGAAAAACGGAAAAAGAAGAATGAAAAAACGTTATCGATTTCTCATCGCCATCTGTCTGCTTTATTCAGAAGTTACTAAGGAAACGAGACTGTCACCTTTTGATTATATTCTTCTAAAATTTTCGTAGCCATAAATTGTTTCAAGCGTCTATTTAATCCAAATTTGGACTAAAAAATGGTTATTTATCCCCCCCCCGCCTGCGTCAAACGTTATTTTGAAACAGGAGAAGAAAGAAAGAAAGAAAGAAAAAAAAAGGCTGTTGATTTTTAGCCCCCCCCCCCCCCCCCCCACACACTGTTTGACCCCACGCCACGCGCCGCCCCACTATGGGCCAGATCGATTTTGTAGGGGGCCAAAAATCATTTTTTCGACCATCTTAAAAATGAAAAACATTGATGTCATTTGACTCAGGAGGGTCTGGGGACCTCAAAAATGTATACTTTGATATCATTTTTGTTATTAAAAGTCGGATGATTGATGAAAACATTGACGGTCCATGACAGAGCCCGCGCCAGTAAGCAAATCTCGGTGCGCGAGCTCAACACTTTTCAATGTTTTAGCGTGTTTCGAACGTAAAAAACTCGTGATTGGAAACCGGATATGGCTTCTCTGAAACAAGGAGATTATTTATCACTACTTATTTTTGATCTAACTTGAATTTTAAACCGATTTATAGCTATTTAAGTGAAGTGAAAAAACCGAGCGAAATTTCACCACTTATCAAAATTTCTTTGGACCCGGAAAAAAAAGGTCAACTTAGGACAAAAAAATTATTTGATAATTCGATTCTATATATCTTCAGGTTTACTCTCTCCAAGTTTCAATACGTACAAGCACGTAGCGCGTTCAGAATCATTTTTTTAAGAGTGGTATATCCGTGTTTTGAAACGCTAATTTCTCGCCATCTTCATAGCACTGCTAGCACAGTCAGCACGCTCGCTCGTCGACCGCACCACACCAACGCATCAACGAATGAGTAGAGGTGAATTCGACCTTTTTCACGTAGCTCACACCTGGAGCAGTCGGTAGCGAGGTCGTACTCAACGACCTCTATATTAGACCGGCGAACGAATACGAACCAGCGTAACCCGCAAGGAGGAAAGTTAGGTTAGGAATAGAGGTGCTCGGCCGGATAGGAGCACCTCTGTTTACACGTATTTTTATGAAGAAGTTCTCTTCCGTTTTTCGCTTCTAAAACTCTTAATTTTACACGGATTTTGCTTTTCTTGGTCTTAATAGAAAGAAGATAGCTTGGGCTTTGACCTCCGCCCTACCGGTAACGTTTTTTCGAAAACATATGGAAAATATAAGTCGTTGAAGTGGACACCCGTTGGTATGCTCTGAAGACCTTGCAAATCACATTCGCCTGTTTCCGACGATTCAATCTGTCTACAAATCGGCTTTTAGTCATTTTTTGAGTTTACTCCTTCACTTTCAGTTCTTTTAGTGTTAGATTCTTCAAAATCCGTAAAGTTTTAGTGGCTGAGGAGGTAATTTTTCTATACTGTGTAGTGTGTACCAGTGAACCCTCCTGTGTTTGTCCTGTGTTAGAGTTCGTAGTTACTTAACTTGAGTTCGTCATTTCTGTACATTTCCCTTCTGTATGATTTTTCATTCCTAATATTGTTTTATCAATCTGCGCCATCATCAGTGTCCATTAAAAACTGTGATTGTGGTGAAATCCGCCCGTTGTTAACTGAGGATGTCGGACAGAGCCGACCACTGAAAGGGTTCTGGTTAGTCATCATCAATTTTGTGAAGTACTCATCATGTCAGGAGTGATTCCCTCTTATTCCTTTGTTTAGTCGTAGCATAATTCAGCCTTGAATCAGGATTCATCGTAAAATTCCTCTCTTTGAACCATCCGTGGTTTCCGCGCATTCTTTGGAATCTTAAAGGTGAGCTTGGTGGGGTAGGCAGAGAGAATGGCCAACAAGATTTGTGTCAAGATTTCAACAAACAGCACCCAAAGGCTCATTCAGTTAAGTTCGTAAAATCGTATCGGAAAGTATTAGATGGCAGTTATATGAGGGGCCCTGTTTCTTCATCACACATTCAAGCATTTTTAGCTGCTGTGACTCGGACTGAGTCCTGCATCATTAGCTTTGGCACACGCTTATTGTTCAATGACTTTGAATCACTGTCAATAGCTTGCCTCAAAGCTAAGCAACCTTCGGTTATCTACACATCCGCTATTGGAATGTTCATCTGAAGACCTCATTCGTCAATAAGGATGGTATCCAACTATGTTCTGCGCTCTTGCGGTGAATGAGAACGAGCCAGGGTGAGTAGATATTTATGGCATAGTTCACCTTTTTTAACAGTGCTTAAAGTTTTACTTAGGCCTGAACAAGCCTTTGAAGACTGGCAGTTTCCAGAATGCACAATTGAGGCCCTCGATTCCACCGCACAAATTCAATGAGCAAATGTAATTTTACCTTGGGCGCAATGGATAGGGTGCCTAGGGATTCTTGTGGAGGAGTAAGTATGTCAGAATTTTACGCCTATGAGACATAGTTGTAACTTGTACCATCAAAATAATGAGAAATCGCGTTCGCTAGGAGATCAAGGATAATTTCCAACCGTTGAAAGGTCAAAAATGTGTAATTTGAGTTTTTTAAAGATATTACGCAATGCAATTTGCATTGATTTGTCAAGATTTCCTCGCGATCACTAATGCTTTATCTATGTTTTCGAAAATTGAGAGTTGGCCTTTTAAATGACTTTGTGAAAACTGAAGATCACATTAGAATGCGGCTCAAGATGTGCAATTTTGCTGATTCACTTCAGAAACTCATAAAAAAATTTCATTTACCTAATAATTAAGTCCATCAGTCAAGTTGGCCTCTCTTCATGGCCATGTTCACTGCTTAGCCCTTCAAATGATACAATGTTGTGGTTATTGCGTTTAAAGCATGCTCTGAATTTTCACAATAACATGTAATGGAACATTCCACACTTGCCCGCAGTACACTTAGATAGTGCTCGTTTCACGAAAGAAGGCCGATGAAAGATCATGCAGCTCGCTGCGCAAAGACGTGTTGGCATACTTGCACAGGCGCAAAAACTCAAACTTGTCTTTGCGCAGTAAACAAACTCATCTGACATCGGCCAACTTTTGTAAAACGATGCCTACCTACTTGTGGTCCGCCTCCACTTCAAATAGTGTCACTCTTTCAAGTCCATCAAGCGTTAGTTTAGATGCATTTCGGACGTAGGCACTGCTGCTTGTCAGAACCCGTTACTCATAGTAGGTACATCTGTTCTAGTGAAAATATTTGTGTCTTTGCAACATCAGTTTTGACCTGAATTCTCTAGTTAATTGAACCTGATTCTCAATTTTAATCGCAGGAAGAGTAGCGACTTGTCAGCTGAGAGTACTAATATTTAAAGGGAAATCATACCGATCATTTTCCCTGCTTAAAGCTGATTTCTTATTCAATACCAGTAAAATAGGAGGTTGTACTCACCCTGGCTTGTTCTCATTCATCGCAAGAGCGCAGAACTTAGTTGGATACCCTCCTTATTGACGAATGAGGTCTTCAGATGAACATTCCAATAGCGGATGTGTAGATAACCGAAGGTTGCTTAGCTTTGAGGCAAGCTATTGACAGTGATTCAAAGTCATTGAACAATAAGCGTGTGCCAAAGCTAATGATGCAGGACTCAGTCCGAGTCACAGCAGCTAAAAATGCTAGAATGTGTGATGAAGAAACAGGGCCCCTCATATAACTGCCATCTAATACTTTCCGATACGATTTTACGAACTTAACTGAATGAGCCTTTGGGTGCTGTTTGTTGAAATCTTGACACAAATCTTGTTGGCCATTCTCTCTGCCTACCCCACCAAGCTCACCTTTAAGATTCCAAAGAATGCGCGGAAACCACGGATGGTTCAAAGAGAGGAATTTTACGATGAATCCTGATTCAAGGCTGAATTATGCTACGACTAAACAAAGGAATAAGAGGGAATCACTCCTGACATGATGAGTACTTCACAAAATTGATGATGACTAACCAGAACCCTTTCAGTGGTCGGCTCTGTCCGACATCCTCAGTTAACAACGGGCGGATTTCACCACAATCACAGTTTTTAATGGACACTGATGATGGCGCAGATTGATAAAACAATATTAGGAATGAAAAATCATACAGAAGGGAAATGTACAGAAATGACGAACTCAAGTTAAGTAACTACGAACTCTAACACAGGACAAACACAGGAGGGTTCACTGGTACACACTACACAGTATAGAAAAATTACCTCCTCAGCCACTAAAACTTTACGGATTTTGAAGAATCTAACACTAAAAGAACTGAAAGTGAAGGAGTAAACTCAAAAAATGACTAAAAGCCGATTTGTAGACAGATTGAATCGTCGGAAACAGGCGAATGTGATTTGCAAGGTCTTCAGAGCATACCAACGGGTGTCCACTTCAACGACTTATATTTTCCATATGTTTTCGAAAAAACGTTACCGGTAGGGCGGAGGTCAAAGCCCAAGCTATCTTCTTTCTATTAAGACCAAGAAAAGCAAAATCCGTGTAAAATTAAGAGTTTTAGAAGCGAAAAACGGAAGAGAACTTCTTCATAAAAATACGTGTAAACAGAGGTGCTCCTATCCGGCCGAGCACCTCTATTCCTAACCTAACTTTCCTCCTTGCGGGTTACGCTGGTTCATATTCGTTCGCCGGTCTAATATAGAGGTCGTTGGTCGTACTTCTAGCGGAAGGTTTTGGGTTCGATGCTGACCATTGGCACATATTTTTTCTGACTTTGGACATTTTTTATTTATCAAACAGTTATGTTTCCCCTTCGCGCCCCATTTTTCAGACGAATAAATATTACATGCACTTCGAGAACTTCTTTTAAGAAATAGGGCGATGGGGAAAAGAAGGAGAAGAGGGAGAGAAGAAAGGGGAAAATCATGATTCGAAAAATTGTGTTATCAAAAATGTTGGTTCATTTAAAACATAATGTTCGATAGTATGTTTTAACAGTAATCTCTCTATAAAATAAAAAAAAAAAAAAAAAATTAAAAAAAAAAAAAAAAAAAAAAAAAAATATTATATATATAATGTTTTAGTGCTGGACAGATTTTCGGAGTTAAAGAACAATTTTTACTGCAAATGAGAATTTGCAAGTATTCCCTAAATTTTACGCCGTTTTTTACTTGACAGAGCAATAAGAAGCCGTAGACAAGGCGCCTTCATCAGTCCAGTGTAAAGTACAAATACTGTCATTTAAGTTTGACTTAACAAAATTAACTTGGAATTCACTTTTCATGATTTTTGACTTCAAAAACGGAAAAAGCGACCCATAAACCCCCTGTCCACCAATTTTCAATGGAAAATATTGAATAATAACCAAGTTATGATTTATGACCCCCTAAGAATTCAATCTGGCCCATAGTGCGCCCATGGCTTTAGTTATTAGTTTCATTTCCCAAAAATGTTTTTTATTTATTTATCTAATTGGTTATCGTACATACGGTGAGCATCTGATAACCAATCTAAATCTGTTCCATATATTTTGATTTGACACGGCAATCACGTGACTCTTGTCTCCACCAATCACCGACCACCGTTTTCCATTTGTATCCATTATTATGGCCGATCAAAAAGTCAGGAATTTCAAGAATCGGCCCGCTGGTTAGTACAGTGTCCGCTGAACTTTGCTTCTCATTAAGTTATTTGCTTCTTATGAGTACGCGATAACTATTCCTGCATGCCCGATATCAATTTGCATCACTTCAACCCCCCCCCCCCCCCCCCCCACCCGGTCAACATATAATGTGAACCATAAAAAACAAAAAAACAAAAACAAAAACCAAAAAAAAAAAAAACAAAAAAAAAAAAAAAAAAAAAAAACAAAAAAAAAAAAAAAAAAAAAAAAAAAACAGCAACCCGGAGGGTTTCCGGGCTTCTTCGTTTTCATCGCACCCTGCGCACGGTCATAAAAGAGTAGTTAGTCAGCTTCACTTACATTTTGTCTCACCAGAAAGCTTCACTTACATTTGTCTCACCAGAAAGCTTCCGTCAAAACGACTGGTCAGTCTGGTCACAATGGTTAGTACATGATAGATTTAAAATATTAGGTAATTTTAAGATTTCTAGATGACAACTTTCCCATTGCAAATCAAAGCTTGGCTCAGTAAAAAAAAAAAAAAAAAAAAAAAAAAAATAATAATAATAAATAATAATAATGATAAAAAAAATATAAATAAAAGTGAACAATATTTTTGTTGTTGCTTTTGCCCACCAAAACACCAAAGACGGTTTTGGTGCGAAGTCAACAAATAGCCAACAATCCCAACAATGCACCAATGCACCCATCGGTCGCAATCATATCTGTGACAAAAATCGCATTTTTAAACTAATATTGACCCTCCGTAACCATTGACGGATCCAGTAATCTGACAACAGTGTATTCTCCCCATTTGTTTGCATGATAAATAATCGATTTGTCATGGGGCTCTAGCCCCTCCAAGAATCGATTGTTAATCATACATTCAAATGAGAGGAATGCGCGCAGTTGCCAGATTGCTGGATCCGCCTATGTCCTTAACGCTGCAGCAAAAGTTTGCAACAGACCCTGCTCTTTCAGTCTCACGACTGATGTTCCTCTCCTTTTATCGAGATGTATAATTATTGCGAGCCAGGAATTCACTCCTCGATATCTTTTGAATCGAGGATAGCAAAAATAATTTCAGAGAGGGTGGATTTTAAAGGTTATTGTGGCGGTAAATTTCCCGAAACCAAAGTGCAAGCGTCTGTGGAGAACGAGAAGTAGGTATAGAAAATCGGTCAGCACGCATTGTTTTGGATCAAAGTCTCCAGCTCTCGAGCTAGTGACTGATGAATGAACAGCCAGTTGCGTAAAATTCGATGAGTTCAGAATGTCTCACTCCGAGCGTAAGATACTGTCTCTCTTTCTCTCTCTCTCTCTCTCTCTCTCTCTCTCTCTCTCTCTCTCTCTCTCTCTCTCTCTCTCTCTCTCTCTCCCTCTCTCTCTAATGCCATGCCGTTGACGCTAACACCTACACCTACCATCATCCTCTGTAATGGCCAACTCAACTCCTTCAATTACCCAGCGCGCAATTCCTTCGCCAAATTCCCCTCTCTCTTTGATTGTCGCCGTTTTCAATATCTCATTTCTCCCTCATTCTCTCTCTCTTGTTTGTACCTTTTGTGCGTTAAATCGTACTCTCTTCTCATCTTCGACCTCTTGACAGTTTTTAGTGCAATGAGCTGCTTGTCGTGGAATCCGCTTCCCGTTGGATACATTCATTGCAAATCTCTTATTTATTCATTACTTTCATCTTTCCTCTCTCTATGTATCTCTCTCTCTCTCTCTCTCTCTCTCTCTCTCTCTCTCTCTCTCTCTCTCTCTCTCCCTCTCCCTCTCTCTTTTGTATCGCCTCTATACATTATTTAGATCTGATTTTGGTTGCACACTCGCCATCTATAGGTAGTTTTAGTGATGACGTCGGTACAGACTTTATGTCCACTTATTTATGACCACCTCGTTTCTTCCATTATTTCAAAGCCCACAGTTTTTACGTCAATTTGTTTTAATTCCACTGTTTTTACGTCAATTTTGAAGCATATGCCCGTAACTTATCTGCCACTGCCCCACAACTAAGCATGTCCACAACTTTAAACATATAAGCGCGCGTATGGGGCTATTGGGTCTATATCCCCCCACTTTTTAAAGGCGCAGGGCTAAGTTTTTTGAAAAAGATAGAAAGAAAGAAAAAGTAATCGATTTTTTAAGCCCCCCTCCCAATTTTCGATCCCGCACGCCACCCATGACTTTAAAGTCCTTTCTTTATAATAGAACTAAAAAGGCTGGCTGGTTTTATTCAAGGAAAAAAAACCATAATTAATGAACAACAAATGAATTAAAGAATGAGCAAAATGAATGGGGTTATATTTGTAAAAGGGATTTTCTTGCTTTGCATTTGGAAGAATCATTAAAACAATTTTATACATAGACATGTATGTAAGCGAGACAGTGGCGTAACTTACGGGGCCGCAGGGACCGCGGTGCGGTAGGGCTCGGACCGAGTGGGGGCCCTTAACGCACCCAGGTTAAAGCACAAAAAAAAGGGGGAGGGGAAAGAAATTCAGAAAGAATAAAAAAAGGAGGGGAGAAGGCCTTCTGTTCTATTTTTAAGGTAAGTTATAGTATATTTTCCTTCAAAAACGCGGATCTTTCTGAAATCAGGCGCAATTTTTTGAAGTGAGGCCCTTCTTTCCAAACAAATATGCCTCACAATAATTCTGTCCCCTAGGACTTTAGGAGCCCCTTCTTCACCGGAGGTTCGGCGAGGAATAGCTAAAAGGGCTCCTTTCACTTGTGGAAGCCTGGAAGCAACTGTAGGGGATCTTTCGATCTTTCTATCATTATTTTGAAAGCTCAGTGCCCTAAAAATGTTGGAGTTCGTGCAGCTGGCAGTTGGTATGAGTTAGATTGGGGGGGGGGGGGGGAGGTTTGAGGTCAATGAGTTATTTTAGAGTATGCAGATTCTGTTGTAGGTAAGGTCCCGGGCCCTCCAGTTCAATCCGCGGGTCGGGCCCCAGTTTCAAAGTTACGCAACTGAAGCGAGAAAAACTGAAACTTTCTTCGTGAAAATTGAGGAACAGAATTTTTTTTTTGGTTTAGTTGTACAAAACCCTTGCTATCGAAACATTACTCTACTTTACTTTACTTTATTCTCCTACTAAGAAAAACATCTATTCACTTTAACACTCAAGTGTTTATCGCGTCATAGCTTCTTTTCACGCATACACTGAATAAACAGATTATGGTTTAGAAATAAGAGCAATGTTGCTGATGAGGTTCTTCATTGCAATTAATTGAAGGGAATGGCTAAAAAGATTACTGTGTGCACCTTGTACATTTTTGCTGCAGCAACATGTTTTCATCCAAAAAGACCGATGAAGCCCTTAAAACCTCCAAAATCCACTCAAGAAGTCGTCAATTTTATTTAAAAATCAGTGTTTTAAAACAACACGCCTGCAATTTCTTTGGTATGGGTGAACAATAAAGCAACCACTGTATATACTTAACAGCAAGTCCAGTGATCGTAAGCAGCGCTGATTACTTGATCGCGAATTGATCGTTAAATCAGAGCTTATCAATCGCAAACATGTAAACTCTTGATGCGTTAGAGTGCCTTTTACGATCGATACCTACGTTCTAACATTTTTGAAGATCAATTAGAATAAACAATCAGCGCTTACGTTAACCAGACTCAGTGATGGCTAGTTACATAATTGTTTACGATAGAATTACAAGAGTGCTGTTTGAACTAAGGATTTCAAAAAGGAATTTACAGCTCTTTGAGTGGATTTTTCAGGCTCATTGTCCGTTCATTGATGTTTTTCGGTTTAATGGGGCAGTTGCAAAGGGTCTAAAATGGTGTGTTTGCTATAAAGAAAATGAAAGTACTTGATGAGCTAGATAAACAATAATGCCTTTGCGGTTTCTAACTACGTCCCATTGTTCCGAAGATGAGATTTTAACCCAAAATACATTGTTTTGGATGGGAATTCCGCGTAGTGACGTCACTACGCACACGATTTTTTATAACTTTACACGAATGTACCTCCAAAATCGGGACACTTAGGAAAAAACCAAGGGCACCATTAGTCTCAGCTTATCGAGTAAAATAATTTTCTTTATAAAAAACACAAAATTTCAGACCCTTGCAACAACTGTCCAATTCTATGGAAATTATTGCTGTAGCGAAAGTGTGAAAATAACCAGAACTTGTGGTAACACAATAAAGAAGTCATCTTTAATCAAACGAGCTACGTAGTTAAAATTCTTCACAGCCTTTCGGTTGCCTTCGAATGATTTCAAACATCGAGGGGGAGGGGAGAGAGAGAGAGAGAGAGAGAGAGAGAGAGAGAGAGAGAGAGAGAGAGAGAGAGAGAGAGAGAGAGAGAGAGAAGAGAGAGTGAGGGAGCGAGAGAGAGAGTATGGAGTACAGCAATTATTTTCATCGCTATTTATCTTTCGCTGAATTTGATCGACGCGTGATGAAAAGTTCTCGAAGCAATTGAATCGACGATAAAGTCGTAGAGAACATCACGATATAGCGATACAAAATTCGAAGGAGAGAAAGAGAGAGTGAAAGAGGGGGGATGTAGAGAAAGAGTGAGAGAGAAAATAACTGGAATTCAATAAATTTGTAGCGGAGAATAAAAAAGAAAAATAAAAGATATAAAAAGGAGGAGGGTCGTTAAGAGGCAAACCATAGTTGCAAAGAAGATTAGTGGCAATATAAGACTTGGAGGGTTTATTATATTTAATATTTGATCAGTAATAAAAGACGTAGAGCGGGCGAAAGAGAGAGAGAGAGCAAGAGAGAGCAAGAGAAAGAGGGAGAGAGAGAGAGAGAGAGAGAGAGCAAGAGAGAGCAAGAGAAAGAGGGAGAGAGAGAGAGAGAGAGAGAGAGAGAGAGAGAGAGAGAGAGAGAGAGAGAGAGAGAGAGAGAGAGAGAGAGAGAGAGAGTGAGAGAGAGAGAGAGAGAGAGAGAGAGAGAGAGAGAGAGATAGAGATAGAGATGAAAATGGTGGGAGGGGCTACGAAACACGAGGGACAGGAAGAGCCCGGCGAGAAAGAAAGAGAGAGATAGGAAATATTTGAGCAAATATTGTTGATATTGTGGTGGAGATCTTGGCTTGGATAGAATAGAGATGGAAAATGTTCTGGTAAATGGCCCTGCCTTTGGCTACACGATGGGAATATACCCCGTGTTTACTTTCCCCTTGGCTGACTCCAATTTTATATCGAATAAAGGCTCAAGAAGTTTTAATAAACGAATGGTTTAAGGGTTTGGAGAGTGAGAGGGGGGACCGCGAGTGGCTTACGGGGGCGACAAGGGGGGCAGGCGAGAGGGGGGGTCTGATGAAAAAAGAATACAACACAACTGAGAGCTTTGATTAAAGTTTACACGCGCTTATTTCTCTTTCTGTCAACATCTATCGGCCCATATTCAATAAGTCACTCCATGCTTCTTTTGGTTTCCCATCTACCTCCTACCCCTCTTGCCCCTCCATTTCTCCACCACCCCCTCCCCCCTTCACCCCCTCCACTGCTCTCGCTTTTCTCTTTCCCTCTTTCCGATTTCCATCCTCTTTTCCCCTCATTTCTCTCCCTCTCTCACCCCCCCTTCTCTCTCTCTCTCTCTCTCTCTCTCTCTCTCTCTCTCTCTCTCTCTCTCTCTCTCTCTCTCTCTCTCTCTCATCTGTTGTTCTTTCCATTATTTGAAACAGTTTTCTAATTACTCGACAATCCTTCGCGGAATCGAATGAAACGTCGAGCTTGGAGTTCATTAAACCTACAGCTGTTGGCTGAATGCGGGTTTTGAAAGTTTGCAACAATCTCTGTGCAAAGCGATTCTCGGACTCGGATGTAGACAACCAAAACCCCTCGAGCTACCGATAGATCGATTGATTTGTGAATAAGTTCTGCAAAGACAGAGCTCCATTGAGAAGCGAGTTTCTCCATTTAAGCCCATAGCAAAAATCGAACTATATATTGGGTGTAAGGTGGACACATTCAAAATCGACCTTTGCATATGGGATGGATTAAACAAAATGCTACTCATTGATGCGAGTCGAGGGTCGATCTACATATATTATGGGTCTGATGCAACATTTTGCTGCAGCTATATACAGGGTGTAACAAAACTATATACAGTAATTTTCAGGGCGTGTTTTAGAGGTAAAAATAAGACTTTTTTTCCCTATAAACATGGGTCCGAAATTGTAGTGTTTTCGAGTTACAGTATTGCAAAGTTTCCGAAGACAAATTGAAAAATTGTCAAAACTCTCTCCTGATTTCTTCTTAATGCTCGTAAATAAGTACTCTGGTGAAATTTTAGGCGCTCTTGCCGATTTTCGCCGTGAAAATGCTGTATGCATAAATTTGAGGGGGGTTTCGGGGGTTTTTCTTGATTTTCTCACTTTTTTTGATCAAAATATATGAAAACATGCTGTCGGATTCATTGAACCCAAAAACAGTTAGCATTTCTCAAAAGTTCGTAAAAAAATATGCATTTTTGGTCCTTACAAATTTTTCCAATTCGCAAACCCTTTCCGAGAAAATCGTCCGTGAAGTTGCAGGGGTCGGCCAAAAATCGATTTTTCTTTTATTTTGTCAAGTTTATTCCTGGCCGACTTCTTCAACTTCAGGGACGATTTTCTCGGAAATGGTTGGCGAATTGAAAAAACTTGTCAGGACCAAAAATGCATATTTTTTTACGAACTTTTGAGAAATGCTAATCGTTTGGGTTTAATGAATCCGAAAGCATGTTTTCACATATTTTGGCCAAAAAAAGTGAGAAAAATCAAGAAAAACCCCTAAACCCCCCTCTAACTTTTGCATACATTATTTTCAAGGGAGTACTTATTTACGAGCATTAAGAAAAATTCACGAGGGAGTTATGCCAATTATTCAATTTATTTTTCGGAAACTTTGCAACACTGTAACTCGAAAAGATTACAATTTCGGACCCATGTTTATAGAAAAAAATTCTTATTTTTACCTCTAAAACACGCCCTGAAAATTAATGTGTATAGTTTTGTTGCACCCTGTACATGGAAGGTCGATTTTACCTCCTGCACAGCTGATTTTGCCGCCTGCTAGAAAGAATGGTAAATTTCACCATAATAAGGGTAAAATGCAACGTACCTTGCGGTACCTTCAGCTAACCTGTTGGCAGTGGCGTAACTTTGAAACTCGGGCCCCCACCGCAGATTGAACTGGAGGCCTCCCCTTCCTTTCTACAACCGAATCTGCATACTCTAAAATAACTCATTAACCTCAACTTCCCCCCTAACCACCTAACTCATAACAACTGCCAGCACGAGCAACAACATTTTGAAAGCCCTGAGTTTTCAAAGTAATGATAGAAAGATCGAAAGAGCCCCTACAGTTGCTTCCAGACTTCCACAAGTGAATGGGACCCTTTTTGCTCTTCCTCACCGAGCCACCGGTGAGGAGGAGGCTCCTAAAATCCTAGGAGACAGAATTATGAGGCTAATTTATTTGGAAAGAAGGGCCTCACTTCAAACAATGGGTCTGTTGCAAACTTTTGCTACAGCGCTATAGAGTAGGTATTCAATATAATGTAAAATCGCGTGAAAAGTCCATTGGTGGCATCAGAAAGTCATAAAATGCAGTATGAAACTCACGAGAGACGTTTAATGAAATCAAAGATAAGCAAATCAAATATCGAGCAACCTGTATGCATGCACCACGAACATCCAAGGATAGCCAACCTCACAATATCGATCACACCCAATTACAACGTAAATAATAAACACATAACTTCTGAGGCTGTGAGGTCGTCAACGTTGGCAATCCTTGGATATTAAAAGTGCATGCATACAGATTGCTCGATATTTTACCGCCATCTTGGATTTCATTAAACGTCTCTTGTGAGTTTATTATCGCATTTCATGACTTTCTGATGCCACCAATGGACTTTCCTGGCGATTTTACGTACGATGATACATTCTTTATCGTTGTAGCAAAAGTTTGCAACGGACCCATTGCGCCTGATTTCAGAAAGATCCGCTTTTTTAAAGGAAAATATACCTACTTACTTAACTTAAGAACCGAACAGAAGGCCTTCACCCCCTCCTTTTTTTATTCTTTCTGTTTTTCTTTCCCCCCTTTTTTTTCGTCCCCCCCACCTGGCTGCGTTAAGGGCCCCCAATCGTTCCGGGCCCCGCACCGCACCGCGGTCCCGCGGCGGCCCCGTATATAAGTTACGCCACTGCCTGTTTGGTGCATGTTATCATAATCTAGTGTTTAGATATCACATAGATAACACGATACATTTGAAGGCTGGAATCACCCAAGTGTTTTTGTTGCTGTTGTTGTTGTTGTTGTTGTTGTTGTTTTTTTTTTTTTAATAGGCGGGACTCTGGCGTGTGCTTCTAATCTCCAAATGCATCGTTTTATCTGTAATATTTTATTGATTTCGGCAGTTTTAATCATGGAAACAGGCATAACTAAGCATTTTCGAGGACGTACCAAGTTCTGAGAGTGGATAGAAAAGTTAAAAGAACCAGAGTTCGCATTTTCCTTGAGACGTTCCGATCCGTACGTCCTAAAACACAGTCAACGGCTTGGTGGCTCTGCTCTGCAATAAAAATACATTATTATATTTATAGTGATGACGTGATGGTTGAAATTGAATCCAAACAATTTTTTTTCCATCTCGCTCACTCTCGTGAAGTTATATCCCTAAAAATGTAACGTCTCACGTCACACTAAAACGCGATCTATCTAATTTGTTTCCCTTTCTCACAACTCACAAAGTTAGAAATTGAGGAAGCATTGAATGCGACGGCGTAGATGTCTGTCTGCCTGTATCCCAGCATAACTTTTGGACCAATAGTCCATATGTATCCAAATTTTGCAGAAAGTTTTTTTTTTTTTCACATTCCCTGGAGTGGTATTTTTTGTTTTTTTGAAATTTTAAATAGCAAGCAAGTCACAGGGGACAAAAGGTTTCCATTAGAATTTAACAGAAAATATAGGTAAACATGAGGAAATATTGGAATATTTAAAATATAGCTGTTTGAATTTTGATGGAAATTTGTAGAAACACTATGCAACCAGCCTACTGTAAAATTAAGCCCTAAGAGGGGGGTCCGGAGGTTTCCCCCTCAGATAAAGTTTGTGTGAGAAAGTGTTCGTAGGGTATTCCCTGCAGTTTATTTATTTTTTTTTTTTTTTTGAATACGCAGTTCCAGTTTGCACCTCACAAGCCTACACCTTTTGCCCCACTAAATCATCAGATATGCTCTTCCGAAGAAATCGTCATTCAAATCATAACGTTGATCTCTAGAAAAGAGCTCACTTCAAGTGTAATGGGACTTTATTTCAAAGATAGCCTCAATATTGAGGACGTGGCCAAAATTGGGGCTCATAACATAACAAATAACATGACGTCGGCTCTTCCTAAGAAAACAGCATCCTAGTTCAATTAAGCTAACTTCTTTCAAGAGCACTCCTCATGTTTCATTGGCCCTTCTTCCTCAGACCGCTGCAATTAGTTTAGTGTGGCACACCCCCCCCCTCCGAATCTGGTAGCACTGACTGTAACGCACTCACAATCAAACACACTTATCACCTCACACGAGCGCCCACTCACACTCACATACTCACGAACAACCAGAGCCAATACACACACATACAAACACCGCACACAGGTGAACACATAGCAATGGCAAGGAATGTGTCGTTCTCTCTTTTCGCTCATTTGACTGCATGTGTTAGAGGAGGATGGTGATAGAGGGGCTGTCACGTGAATTCAGCCCCTGCTTCTGTCCTTATCTAACACATGCAGTCAAATAGGCATAGAGAGGGAAAGACGCATTCCTAGCCACGGCTACACTCACACACTCACACACTCACACACTCATCCACTCACACAGAACAACGCCCTTCCATTGTTACGCACTTGTCGCTCGTTGTACTGAGCTCCACTACTATATCCATGCGAGAAAGGGAGGATGAATTTGCTTCCAATCAATTTGCCATATACTTTACCCTCCTCGCATTTAGCTCTTAAACACTAATTTACTCCCAATACTCAGGAATAAAGGACTCCTTTCCTTTCCCTTCAAACCTCGCCTCCTTGCCGGCTCACCCCTCATATTCCTGGCTTCCTCAAAAGTTTAAAACACATGTATGTACAAGTGCTTGCTTCGGATGCATTATTGCGCTCCGCGACTCGAAAATATGAAAGAGGAAGAAATTGTGCGTGTGTCGATGTGAGTAAATGTATAAATGGGTGTGTGTGAGTGGAGAGAAAGAGAGGGAGAGAGAGAGAGAGAGAGAGAGAGAGAGAGAGAGAGAGAGAGAGAGAGAGAGAGAGAGAGAGAGTTCATGGCAATCCGAAATAAGACTTCATTTACATCCCTATTCTTTTTTTCTGCTCGCTATTTACTCTTCGATTGTGATTGTGTGCTGCCGTTTTAAAAAATCCACGCTTTTCGCGTCATTTTCTCTCGCGCTCCGGATGCTAGGTGTTAATGAATAAACTTTCCGTCTTGCAGTTCTTACTCGCTCGCGTGAGTATCGCTTTATATCGATGTATCGAACATTAAAAGCGGGAGTTTTTGAGAGCGAAACTTGAAACTAACAATGAAAGTAGAGCTTTCGACGAAAATGAAATGAGAAGAGAGCGAATTGATTGATCGGTCGGAGGAAGAAGGGGCAGGGTAATTACTGGATTCGGAAAATTATGTAATACAATGTAAAGTGGCTGACGCTTTTGTTTTAAAAGAGGATAGAATATTGATGGGCAATAATGGAGCTGTTGCAAGCTCCTCTCTTTTTTTTTTTTTTTTTTAAATACATAGAAAGAACTGAAGCGAAACCATGCCAGATAAACCATGCGCCGGTCTCCCTCCATGGGTGGGAGACCGGGGGGGGAGCACAATAATTCTTCAAATTTGCAATCTTCAACGCCCGAGTTATTCGTTTGCGTAAATCGATCTCTCATTGACAGAAACAGCTCCAAATCGTTAACACTTTGCAAAATAATGTGTCATAGAGCGCCACCAATTGCCGAGATAGACAAAATGGACACTTCGGAGTACGAATATTCAACTATACTTACTAATGAGGCTCTTGCAAACTTTTGCTGCAGGGGATTGAAGAGTTGATCCTTGCATAAAAACCCGCAAAAATTACGACGAGTACACTACAAAATCACGAAATTTACTCTCAGAATCGGGATTAATGGCGGAGAGACGCAGATATTAGGGGAGATTCCTATCTAAATTGAGACATATCTCTGTGTTTCCGTAGAGAAAGTGACAGAATAGACAGGAATCTACCATGATACCTAGGTTACCACCATTGCCATCTTGTCTTTATAGCAGTTATGTGAGTTTATTACTGACTTTTAGACAGTCCTAGTGTGATTTCCGTGATTTTTGCTGGTCTTTACATAAGATTGGACTATTTATTTGCTAATATCAAAAGTTTGCAAGAGCTCCATTGTAAGCATGAGCGAGTTAGAGCATGGATTTATTTTGGTAACCGGAACCTTTGCATAGTAAAAGGGTTAATTTTACTCTGCCTTGTGAAAAATGGGAATGATGTTGATGTAACGCAAATACTGACAGGGTACGGCCAATGGCCATACTTTTCCATGCGTTAATTTCTTCATCCGTTTGTAGGAAGTGACAAAACAGGAACATTCGGCTCATTCCATTTTGGCTCAGGCAATCAGAGCTGCCGATTTGCGTAGATTTAATGGCATTTTGAAATTCACCGAAGATTCCACCGGTTGAGAAAAGATTACAGAGTTTAGTTCAGTGTATGACTGTAATGCACAAAAATACTAGCGTCTTTTATCTTTTCTCAACCGGTATATTTTAATTAATTAACGGCGTTTCCACCGATTGAGAAAATATTACAGGCCAGAGTATTTTCGTGCATTACAGTAATACACTGAATTGAACTATGTAATCTTTTCTCAACCGGTGGAATCATCGGTGAATTTAAAAATGTCATTTAATCTACGCAAAATCGGCAGCTCTGCAGGCAATACACCCGCACGGCGCACAGGTTCGCAAAATGCGCCCAATCTAGCGATCCGCGGATCGCGTGAAAGTGAGGAAATTTCTGGGAATAAAGTGAAGAAATTTTCCCAATTTTTTTTTAAATTTTTCTTGTAATGGCAACAAGATTCTTCCAGAAAATGGCATCAACATTTCGAAAATATAGGTCATTTTGTGTACAAACGACGTTGAAATGTTGAGATATGAAAAGAAAAAAAGAAAGAGAGAAAAAGAGGCATCACTTTTCAAATTTCTGTGAGGATATTTTTCTTAAATTCTGGGAGGAAAAATTTCAGGATCGCGTGAAACTTCCGACATTTTAGAATATTTTGGAGTCCTGCACCCTCAATGCTTACATTCCCTGCGATGTATCGCAAGCTGCCAATGGCGAAGCGTGAAATTTGGCAACAATGTATTTTCTCCATTTAAGTTCACCAAAAAAGTCGAACGCTTCAGTCGTCAGCGATGACCAGGCATTTCGACTTTTCTAATGTGTTTAAATGGGGGAAAAAGGAACGTTGCCAAATGGCACGCCTCGGCACTGCAAGTTGTCTACCTAAACCAAAATCTAAGGCGAGTGAACTGAAATTATTTAATTCGCCGACTGAACTTGGCCAGATAAGTATTTAAATAAATATATTCATAGGCGGACCCAGAAAGTTTTTTTTTTTTTTAGGGAGGGGAGCACCGCAAAGAAGTTGGAAATTCGAAGCGCCTCAGGAAGTATTTTTGAGCTATTTTCTGTTGAGAGAGAGCCGATTTTTGAGACTTTTGGGGAAGAGGGGGGGGGAGGGTGGTTTGCCTCCGTGACTTTCGTGTGGATCTGCCACCGCATAAACTTTACATTGGAAAAGAAGGAATTATAAAAGAAAGTACAGTCTTTATCAAGGTCTTTATTATAAACAAGTTTTTAAAAGTCTATAGTTTCAAATGAATAAATGTTAGTTATAATAGATGGCTAATTCACTTGAAAAGATCAGGGTTTCATGGCCAAAACAAATCGTGGAAATCGAGACGCTTTTTCAATGAAACAAACTTTATAAAACCCTCCGCATGCAAAACTGACGTTAAGATAAAAAAAAAAAGAAGAAGAAAAAAAAGAAGAAGAAAAAAAAACCTCACATCGATACGATGAGACGATACCAACACCAGCAAGTACGAACAGTTGCATAAGTATGAAATTCCACCATCACTACGTTTTATTCAATGAACATACTTCACAAAAACTCCTGATAAAATTCAATGACACGATAAAAAAAGGGCAAACCCCCTTCAAATCCAGACGATACCATACCATCAACAGCAAGTACGAACAGTCACATACACGTGCATACAATTCCAACATTTTGATGCAGGTGAGCAAGCGAGTTGGTGAGTCCATTCTTCGACCAAAACCGTCATTATTCATTAACATGAGATGGGGGTACTCGCTTATCAGTTCTCGAACAACGACTAATTGACTCACCGAAGCACGAGCTTTGATATAAATCCTGTAATAGCTTCACTCCTCCACCCCCCTCCCCCCTCCATCCCTCCATCCCTCCACCCACTCCCCCCACTCTTCCTCCTCCCCTCCCCTTCTCCCTTCTTCCATCCAATTCCCCATTTTTAAGAAAAAGTATGAGCTCTGATTCATTAGGAGTAGGATTTTAATTGCAGAATTAAAAGATATTCCTATTATCAGTACTTAAAAAGTAAAAAAAAAAAAAAAAAAAAAAAAAAAAAAAAGAGTGTAAAATTGTTGAGCCCATTTGGCGAATTATTGAAAGTCTGCTCCATTTTTATTATACGTATATGGAGGCGGGGAATTAATAAGGAAAGGGTTCGGAGTCGATAATTGAGGTGATGTCTGAAATAAGGATCCTAGTAACTTCCAGTGCGCTATCAATTGGTAATTAACATTACTTTTAACATTGAGATATTTTGTGAGGAGCAGACTCCACGTTTCAAGGGTATAGTTCGCCTCGATATCAATATTACGAGAGAGGTCTTTTCCACGCGGGCGAAACGAACAATTCATCGTCGATGAAGACTCGAACCCACCTCGCCTCGCCGCGCCGCGGCTGTCGAGTGAAGTCTAACTCTTGGCCGTATTAATTGTTTCGTATTGAATTGAATCAGAGTTTCTCTACTCTTGAAAGTTTTCGTTCAAGAGAGATATTTGCAGCGGCCACGGCGGAGAGTGAGTCTGTTTGTTTCGATGCGATTGGTCTCGATCGGATTTTATAAAATTTTCATTCGCTTTCGTCTAATTTGATCGAATGATATTCGAATTATTTATTCCGCCGCCGTTCGCGTGTCTCATCCGTTTACCCCCTCCCTTTATTTCTCGACGCCAACGACTCAACGAATCGCTGACTTTTATATACTTGTTGATTGTTGAGTGGGCTTTGAAAGGGCTGTACCTACCTAAAGCGCGCTAGAGTGGCAGTTCGCGAACGATCAAATGTTTGCTCCCATTTTAAACTATGCAAAAGTATCGATTTATTTGGAAATATACTGTTGTAGTCGAGCTGCGATATATCGTATCGATTGCCGTCCGAGGACCTCTGGTTCCAAACAAACTCTGATCAATGTATTCTTTCTATAAGTGCATTTTTAAACGGATATTTCGGCTGTAAAAGCAAACAACTACCAAATACACCTTTTTTGCGATTATGAATGGGGCTCTTACAACCTTTTACTGTAGGGGATTGAAGAGTTGATTCTTGCATAAAAACCTGTAAAAATGACGACGAGTACACTAAAAAATCACTAAATTAACTCTCAGAATCGGGCTTAATGGCGAAGAGACGCAGGCATCATGGGAGATTCCTATCTAAATTGAAACATATCTCTGTGTTACTGTAGAGAAAGAGACATAATAGAGGGTTTTAGTAATGGCGACTGCCGGCGATGAGCGTTCCAAACAAAGCCAGTTTGTCTCTCTCGCTCTCACGTGACCCCTATGTACTGCCATCTCACTCTAATTTCAAAAATCGTATATATAGAGACTTCTTTTGTGAAATTTTATGGCAGATATGAATATCTCGAGGCATTTTAATGCGATTTTGATAATAATATGTCGTAAAACAAGGCCCTGTGTACGAATTTCGATACTAGAAAGAGATGGATATACATGGGGGTCACGGGAGAGTGAGTGAGATAGTTTGGAACGCTACGCGAGTTTTATCACAACCGATTGCGACCGATGAGTGCATTGTTGTGGTTGTTGGCTAACCGTTGACTTCGCACTAAAACCGTCTATAGACAGGAATCTCCCATGATACCTGTGTTGAACCGCCATTAAGATATTGCCGTCCGTTATAGCAGTTACGTGAGTTTATTACTGAATTATTAAACTATTTCTTTACTGATAGCAAAAGTTTGCAAGAGCCCCATTCTGCGCGGTCACCCAAGATACACGAGAGATGATATAAGGGGACCTCCCTCCCCCTTTCATACTCTTCGAAAGCGCTTCTCTTCGAAAAGAAGGTATTTTACGGTTCGGCACTCCCGCGGAACGACGGAACTGGCAATAGATTCGCGAAAGGCCCGCGAAAATCCCGCGAATCGCGGGGTGCTTATGTCACAGTGGTCGATCTCAAAATCGAATATTAAACACAGTGAGACATATTTGCTCCATGGCTCTCGATTCTGAAGGAATATGAAAACTAAGGTTTAATTTGAATGGAATTATCTGGTATATTGCGCTCAAAATAAACACCATCTCTCCGGCAATATTACACTCCGCAGCTACTTTTCTTAAGCTCTTAATCTCTGCATGGCTCATGATATTTCTAGATTATTTAAATTTCTCCCTGAATGAATCCTACGAATAGGCACTTCCCAGTTTCTGCAAGAGATGCCCCTGCAATTCGACGTAGCTGCAACCCACTACGCAAGGTTGCCGTATGAGCATCAAGCGCTCCGATCAATTAGATAAAAAGTACGATATAAGAGTGGTTGGCATTTCATTTTACGATTATGCTCGAATCTGATTGGTTGGCGGTGCATTTCGGGAAATTTCGGGGTGTCGCGGGCTCCAACTTAATTCGGCTCCTGGGTCTGAATTTTGTTCGACGCGAGGAGCGAGGTGGTCTCAGGGCCCCTCTCTGTCCAGGGTTGGTCCACCACCACAAAAAGGTCCGGGGTCGAACTCGGTGACCTTCAAAATGCTGTTGAAAAATTGAAATTAGTATGAAAATTGACAAAAATAAAACAGACCAGCTAAACACAGACTGCGTCTCATAATCAGATATTATAAATGTATGGAAAAACTGGAAGTATGCAACTCTCAACTTTTCCGCATCTGCCTGGTTGTTGAAACGTTTCGGAGATTAATATATTGTGGACTAGTTCCTTCAAAAATTGGTAAAATACATTTTTTTCAGAGTATACGATAAAATGATCAGGGTGTGACTGGATGGGTGAAAAAAACATGACATAGCCATAATATTGAAGATTACTTGAAAAAAAAAAAAAAAAAAAAAAAAAAAAAAAAGACACTCTGAAAAAACAAAGATTATCAGAAGCATGACGATAAGTGAACCAATGCAATGTAAAGGATAGTGCAATCATCAGAATTCTAGTGTTTGTACACCATAGTTCTTGAAACTGTTAAAGAAGTTCTATGTAGTTCTATGACCATATGCTCTGGTATTAACACCAGCATGTTCTGGATAAAGAACTAGATTTTCTGTGGTTCACATATCGTTGTGCTTTCGGAAATACTATGCCAGAATTCATCAGGAATCATTTTTTCAATGCACCTATACTCCTATAGTTGTCAATGGTACCGGATAATTGTTTTCCTTCGATAAGATACCTTCTACTAAATGATTTACAAGATTTTTCACCCGATATTTACTTTTCACATGTGGTTCGAAAAATCCGCTTAAAAATTGGAGATACTGGGTGATTTTTTTTCTTCTTTCAATGAGATACCATCTGTTGGACGACTTTTACATTCCTTGGAAATGTTCACTTTTTTCCTTCTGTTTTTAAGGATATAAAAATCCGCTAAAATTGGAGATATTCTAATCCAGGACGATTTGGCACCACAGCCAAGTATACGTACCGCTTTACTCTTCTTTAATTCCTCCAATATTTTCGCTCCATCTCCAGAAATGCTCAAAAGTGATTTTCCGAGGTCGCAAATACGCAATATATTGAGTTTTCACCAAAACCCCTTCCATCACGATCTCATAACCTTTTCATCGTTTATTTTTAAAATGTTAGTCGACGGGTTTTCTCACGTTTTCTCTCTCCCCCATTTCCAGCTGCTCTGAGATCCGCTAAGTACAAATATATAAACTCCTTGCCTGGCCAACTAGATTTCATCAAAAACTTTGTAGGTATAAAACATAGATGTGTAATATGAAAATGGGTTTTTGTACCATGCACCTCAACTATGGTGTATGCATGTTAACACACAACATATTTGAAGAGCTTAGTATAAACACAGTCTGCCGAAGGCTAATTTTTTTATTACGAACTTTACACTCCATTTTTTCAATGAGGTTTGCTTAGCGCGATTCAGGTGTTCCATCCAAAAGAAACGGAATACTCCACCAATCACTCTATTGAATCGATCTACCGATCGAAATTTATACTTGTGTTTACTGAGATATATACCTAACCTCAAACCTAAAAATTTCCCTAAAAACTTGAGTTGCATGAGCTTACTTATTTATGCCACAAGTTACAACACGCACTGGCACGTCCAAGGGGGGGGGACTATCGGGATAAAGCCCCCCCCCCCCCGCCCAATTCGAGAGTAAATTTCCGAGCTGGTCTATAAATAAACGCCGCACTATGAATTTTGTGATGCTAAAAGCTAAAAGAATTGGTCAAGACATTGTGACTTTTTTAGTGCCACTGCAAGGGGGGTTTTGAAGACATCACCTTTTTTACCGTATGATGAGTCATGAGTTGCTATGACTGAAAGAGCCACAGTGCAAAAATATGGAAACCCTTGGGGGCGATCGACTCCATTTGCCAAGCTGAATCGATAGAGGGGCAACAAGGGGGGTTTTTGGGGACATCACCTTTTTGTCCGTATGACGAGTCATGAGGTGCTGTGAGTGAAAGAGCCACAGTGCAAAAAATATGGAAACCCTTGAGGGCGATCGACTCCATTTGCCAAGCTGAATCGATAAGGGGCCACAAGGGGGGTTTTGCAGACA
Source organism: Trialeurodes vaporariorum (assembly GCA_011764245.1). Classification (NCBI taxonomy): domain Eukaryota; kingdom Metazoa; phylum Arthropoda; class Insecta; order Hemiptera; family Aleyrodidae; genus Trialeurodes; species Trialeurodes vaporariorum. Next base: position 68,590,637 of record VMOF01000024.1, on the reverse strand, counting down.
TCACCTTTTCGTCCGTATGATGAGTCATGAGTTGCTATGAGTGAAAGAGCCACAGTGCAAAAGATATGGAAACCCTGGAGGGCGATCGACTCCATTTGCCAAGCTGAATCGATAGAGGGGCCACAAGGGGGGTTTTTCAGACATCACTTTTCGTCCGTATGATGAGTCATGAGTTGCTATGAGTGAAAGAGCCACAGTGCAAAAGATATGGAAACCCTTGAGGGCGATCGACTCCATTTGCCAAGCTGAATCGATAGAGGGGCCACAAGGGGGGTTTTGCAGACATCACCTTTTCGTCCGTATGATGAGTCATGAGTTGCTATGAGTGAAAGAGCCACAGTGCAAAAGATATGGAAACCCTTGAGGGCGATCGACTCCATTTGCCAAGCGGGATCGATAGAGGGGCCACAAGGGGGTTTTGCAGACATCACCTTTTCGTCCGTATGATGAGTCATGAGTTGCTATGAGTGAAAGAGGCACAGTGCAAAAGATATGGAAACCCTTGAGGGCGATCGACTCCATTTGCCAAGCTGGATCGATAGAGGGGCCACAAGGGGGGTTTTGCAGACATCACCTTTTGTCCGTATGATGAGTCATGAGTTGCTATGAGTGAAAGAGGCACAGTGCAAAAGATATGGAAACCCTTGAGGGCGATCGACCCATTTGCCAAGCTGCATAGATAGAGGGGCCAAAAGGGGGGGTTTTGCAGACATCACCTTTTCGTCCGTATGATGAGTCATGAGTTGCTATGAGTGAAAGAGGCACAGTGCAAAAGATATGGAAACCCTTGAGGGCGATCGACTCCATTTGCCAAGCTGGATCGATAGAGGGGCCAAAAGGGGGGGTTTTGCAGACATCACCTTTTCGTCCGTATGATGAGTCATGAGTTGCTATGAGTGAAAGAGCCACAGTGCAAAAGATATGGAAACCCTTGAGGGCGATCGACTCCATTTGCCAAGCTGAATCGATAGAGGGGCCAAAAGGGGGGGTTTTGCAGACATCACCTTTTCGTCCGTATGATGAGTCATGAGTTGCTATGAGTGAAAGAGGCACAGTGCAAAAGATATGGAAACCCTTGAGGGCGATCGACTCCATTTGCCAAGCTGAATCGATAGAGGGGCCAAAAGGGGGGGTTTTGCAGACATCACCTTTTCGTCCGTATGATGAGTCATGAGTTGCTATGAGTGAAAGAGGCACAGTGCAAAAGATAGGGAAAACCCTTGAGGGCGATCGACTCCATTTGCCAAGCTGAATCGATAGGGGGGCCAAAAGGGGGGGTTTTGCAGACATCACCTTTTCGTCCGTATGATGAGTCATGAGTTGCTATGAGTGAAAGAGCCACAGTGCAAAAGATAGGGAAAACCCTTGAGGGCGATCGACTCCATTTGCCAAGCTGAATCGATAGAGGGGCCACAAGGGGGTTTTGCAGACATCACCTTTTCGTCCGTATGATGAGTCATGAGTTGCTATGAGTGAAAGAGCCACAGTGCAAAAGATATGGAAACCCTTGAGGGCGATCGACTCCATTTGCCAAGCTGAATCGATAGAGGGGCCAAAAGGGGGGGTTTTGCAGACATCACCTTTTCGTCCGTATGATGAGTCATGAGTTGCTATGAGTGAAAGAGCCACAGTGCAAAAGATATGGATACCCTTGAGGGCGATCGACTCCATTTGCCAAGCTGGATCGATAGAGGGGCCACAAGGGGGGTTTTGCAGACATCACCTTTTCGTCCGTATGATGGTCAGAGTTGCTATGAGTGAAAGAGGCACAGTGCAAAAGATATGGAAACCCTTGAGGGCGATCGACTCCATTTGCCAAGCTGAATCGATAGAGGGGCCAAAAGGGGGGGTTTTGCAGACATCACCTTTTCGTCCGTATGATGAGTCATGAGTTGCTATGAGTGAAAGGGGCACAGTGCAAAAGATATGGAAACCCTTGAGGGCGATCGACTCCATTTGCCAAGCTGCATAGATAGAGGGGCCACAAGGGGGGTTTTGCAGACATCACCTTTTCGTCCGTATGATGAGTCATGAGTTGCTATGAGTGAAAGAGGCACAGTGCAAAAGATATGGAAACCCTTGAGGGCGATCGACTCCATTTGCCAAGCTGGATCGATAGAGGGGCCACAAGGGGGGTTTTGCAGACATCCCCTTTTCGTCCGTATGATGAGTCATGAGTTGCTATGAGTGAAAGAGGCACAGTGCAAAAGATATGGAAACCCTTGAGGGCGATCGACTCCATTTGCCAAGCTGAATCGATAGAGGGGCCACAAGGGGGGTTTTGCAGACATCACCTTTTCGTCCGTATGATGAGTCATGAGTTGCTATGAGTGAAAGAGGCACAGTGCAAAAGATATGGAAACCCTTGAGGGCGATCGACTCCATTTGCCAAGCTGAATCGATAGAGGGGCCAAAAGGGGGGGTTTTGCAGACATCACCTTTTCGTCCGTATGATGAGTCATGAGTTGCTATGAGTGAAAGAGGCACAGTGCAAAAGATATGGAAACCCTTGAGGGCGATCGACTCCATTTGCCAAGCTGAATCGATAGAGGGGCCACAAGGGGGTTTTGCAGACATCACCTTTTCGTCCGTATGATGAGTCATGAGTTGCTATGAGTGAAAGAGCCACAGTGCAAAAGATATGGAAACCCTTGAGGGCGATCGACTCCATTTGCCAAGCTGAATCGATAGAGGGGCCACAAGGGGGGTTTTGCAGACATCACCTTTTCGTCCGTATGATGAGTCATGAGTTGCTATGAGTGAAAGAGCCACAGTGCAAAAGATAGGGAAAACCCCTTGAGGGCGATCGACTCCATTTGCCAAGCTGAATCGATAGAGGGGCCACAAGGGGGGTTTTGCAGACATCACCTTTTCGTCCGTATGATGAGTCATGAGTTGCTATGAGTGAAAGAGGCACAGTGCAAAAGATATGGAAACCCTTGAGGGCGATCGACTCCATTTGCCAAGCTGAATCGATAGAGGGGCCACAAGGGGGGTTTTGCAGACATCACCTTTTCGTCCGTATGATGAGTCATGAGTTGCTATGAGTGAAAGAGGCACAGTGCAAAAGATATGGAAACCCTTGAGGGCGATCGACTCCATTTGCCAAGCTGAATCGATAGAGGGGCCACAAGGGGGGTTTTGCAGACATCACCTGTTCGTCCGTATGATGAGTCATGAGTTGCTATGAGTGAAAGAGGCACAGTGCAAAAGATAGGGAAAACCCCGGAGGGCGATCGACTCCATTTGCCAAGCTGAATCGATAGAGGGGCCAAAAGGGGGGGTTTTGCAGACATCACCTTTTCGTCCGTATGATGAGTCATGAGTTGCTATGAGTGAAAGAGCCACAGTGCAAAAGATATGGAAACCCTTGAGGGCGATCGACTCCATTTGCCAAGCTGAATCGATAGGGGGGCCACAAGGGGGGTTTTGCAGACATCACCTTTTCGTCCGTATGATGAGTCATGAGTTGCTATGAGTGAAAGAGGCACAGTGCAAAAGATAGGGAAAACCCTTGAGGGCGATCGACTCCATTTGCCAAGCTGAATCGATAGAGGGGCCAAAAGGGGGGGTTTTGCAGACATCACCTTTTCGTCCGTATGATGAGTCATGAGTTGCTATGAGTGAAAGAGCCACAGCGCAAAAGATAGGGAAAACCCCTTGAGGGCGATCGACTCCATTTGCCAAGCTGAATCGATAGAGGGGCCACAGGGGGGTTTTGCAGACATCACCTTTTCGTCCGTATGATGAGTCATGAGTTGCTATGAGTGAAAGAGGCACAGTGCAAAAGATATGGAAACCCTTGAGGGCGATCGACTCCATTTGCCAAGCTGAATCGATAGAGGGGCCACAAGGGGGGTTTTGCAGACATCACCTTTTCGTCCGTATGATGAGTCATGAGTTGCTATGAGTGAAAGAGCCGCAGTGCAGAAGATAGGGAAAACCCATGAGGGCGATCGACTCCATTTGCCAAGCTGAATCGATAGAGGGGCCAAAAGGGGGGGGTTTTGCAGACATCACCTTTTCGTCCGTATGATGAGTCATGAGTTGCTATGAGTGAAAGAGCCGCAGTGCAGAAGATAGGGAAAACCCATGAGGGCGATCGACTCCATTTCCCAAGCTGAATCGTTACAGGGATTTTACAAGGGGGCAGTGGCGCATCAAAGGGGGAGGGGGGCTATCGGAACTTTTTAGGTTCCTCCCCTCCCCAAATCCCGGTGCCTCACTGACAACACGCAAAACAAATTAAAAAAAAATCGCTCTAAAAGAGAAGAACACGTAAGTGACGGGAACACGGGAATTACAAGTGTAGGATGATACGGGAATAAATTTAGAGCGTCGTTTAAACATCACGTAAACAACAAAAACGGAACGCGAGAATTGGATAAAGCCTATTTTTTTGGGCGATGTTTTTTTGCTTACTTTTTTTTTTTTTTTTTTTTTTGCAAGCGTCGGACGCTCTCACCTCAAATGCAACTACGTCACATGTTTCTCCCGCCCCTTTGCTTTGAGTCCGTGATGTTGCAAAGCGTAAGTTTTTTCTTTCGACAAGTAATAATAATAAAAAAAAAGTAATTAATTTGAAGCCTCCCACTTGTCGACCTCCAGCCACGCCTCTGATTACGAGTTTAATTTTCAATTGATTGCGATTGTTGATGTCTCAACAAATCCGCAAATAAATTACAGAGGCGTTTAGATTCGGTTATAGGAATTTTTAAGTGCAATCATTGTATTTTAACCGTTTTTTTTAATCCCACACTTTATTGTTCAATCGTCTGTATAAAAAGTTTGCAAGAGCTCAAGTCGGGAAGCACATACCTTGATGATATCGAATCAGTAATCTTTGCTAGCGGCGGCAACCCTGGGAGGTAGACGGCTCTTTGTAACACCCTCGACTACTATGCTATGGGGTGAGTAAGTGCGTGGAGCGGGATGCTTTGCTGAAAATGAGCGCAATTTTAAAGTCATGTGTCATAATGTCATATGTATAGGTAAGCTCGCGGAAGGACCTTTAAAATCTTTGACTTCTTGGAAAGTAACTATATATACCTATATACGAGAAAGCTGGCGCTGTGGATAATGTATATGATGGCACAACGACTGAGACGATAAGTATAACGAGAAAGCATAAATCGACAGGGATGTAGTTAAGAAAATGAGTTTCCTGTCCCCACGTATGAAGGCACGGGCGGAAACAGGACTTGGTCTGTTTCTCTCTCTCCTACAATTTGAATGCGTGCGTTAGAAAAGGACAAAGATAGGGGGTAAAGTCACGTGATGGCCCCCTCTATTATCTTTCTCTTAAACACGCGTTCAAATGGAAGGAGAGAGAGAAAGACAAATTCCTTTATCCGCCCATGTATGAGGGAAACTGTTCTCTCTCTCTCTCTCTCTCTCTCTCTCTCTCTCTCTCTCTCTCTCTCTCTCTCTCTCTCTCTCTCTCTCTTTCTCACTAATAAAACTGATTTCCTATTCATTTTGCTCAGAACTGTGTGATGTAACCATGGAGAAAAGCGTTTGGGAGAATTGGACCCAGGCAAGAGGGGGGGGGGAGAACCTCGTGCATCGGGGCACACTCACACTCACACAAACACAAAGAGAGGAGGGCACAAGAGTTGAGAGTTAAGCGAAGCTCTGGAGTCACGAGATGGGAAAGGGGTGTGGGTGGGGGGAGGGTGGGCCCATTATCTCGTTTCAATGAAAAGTTACAAAGTTAGTGCGAAAATTGCTTTAATAAATAGAATCATTTCAACATTAAATACTAATTTAACTTCATGTCAAACCTTTTCAACTGGGCCGTGACAATGGCGAACGAATCAAAGCTAATCATTTCAAATTAATAAATTTAGCGCGCGGAGTTTCAAGATCCCCCTTTACCCACCTCCTCGCACAGAGGCACAGGATTTTGAAAGTTCTCGACAAAATGGCAAATGTGTTGCATAGTGAAAGTGTCTACAGGGGTATACAGTCAGCAAAAAAAATAATGTCAGTCGACTCCTTAAATTTTGGGCCAGGTAGGCTATCTGCAATACTTAAAATCACTGTGACAAGTATTGCAGGTTGCCTAACCGAAACGAAATCTAAGGAGTCGACTGACGTTATTTAATTCGTTGACTGTACTCAGAGACAAATAGAGACCCAGCACAAAGCTTGCGACGGGTGTCCACTTTTCTGGCTCAATTTTGGTCGGAACTCATCGTAACAACGGCCAACATTCGCCTATTGTTGACTGATGAGCGCGTGGTTTGCATTCGCCAAGCAAAACCTGTTTCCGTTTCCGGGACCGCGGACCAATCACAGCCTTTCGTTGAGCTCACCATCCAATATTAGGCGAAGCCTCAACATTGATCGTTGAGGCCGATGAGTCCCGACAAATAGTGGTTTACGAAAAGTGGACACCGTGCGCAACCATGGGAAGAATAGGGCGTGCACGGTCTCTATTTGTATCTGACTGTGTCTTGTACAAATTGGAGACTGTACGGAATGTGGTTAGTCACTTCAGGCGTTGTCAAAATTTGGCAACTAACTTAATTTTTATCAAATTCGTGGCTCACTCAAAAAAAGAGATTAAAAGTAAAAAAAATAAAATAAAAATTAAGAGTTTTTTGAAGACGTGAAAGACAAAAATCCCACAGTTTTGTTTACTTTTCATATCATTTTTTTAAGTCAGCCACATGAAGAATAAAGTGAAGGATTGGTCACCAAATTTTTGAAAACGCCTGAAGTGACTAGCCACGTTCTCTCCATGTAGTCCTCATAAGACATTTTCTTCTGAAAACTACTAGACCGCGCTTCCAAATGTAGATCCAGCAATCAGGCAATAGTGGAGTCTTCCAGTGAGGCTCAACGACGCCATGAATAAAATTGTTTATTTCTGACTCAAGTTGAGCTTATCAGCAATAATATTGCTTATACCGAATTAACAGACTCTCGCGCAAAAAACAGGGAAAACGCCTTTTAATCAAGTTACTCTACCGCATCATTGCATGGAATTTGACGTACAGTACAAAATCAAAAAGATTACTTTTTGCTTTAATATACGTTATTTTGAAAATTGTTTAAGGCACTGGATTGCCCAGAAAATTAAACGACAAATTACGCTGGTTCACTGTCAAACTTGACCTTTGACTTCGTTCATGACTCCGATTTTTCACCTGCTTTTTGGATTTAAGTAAAGCGAGATGAATAAACTCTCTGTCTAAGTTTCTTTTCTGTAATCAGTCTTCGATACATGTCATGAATAATATTACAGACTTTGACTTTGATGACTTGTGATTTTTTTCCCCGAGACCACAAACGCGACAAAATTCAGCCCATAAGACACGCGTAATATTTTGAGCTCAAATTGGTTGAATTTTGGAAAAAAAAGAAGAAAAAATGGGTTAAATAAAAAGTCAGCCAAATTCTACGAAATTTTTTATCAAGGATTCAAACTTAAATTTAGAATTTTTTTGTTGAACGACAAACTTTTCAAATAACCAATTTTGTAATGATCCTAGGTGGAACTAGGAATTGTTCCTGGGGTGGGGGGGGGGAGGTTTAGCAGGCGAAAAACAGATAATATTTTCTCCTTTATTTGCTTTTCATGCGTTTGATCCTGGATATAGTAACTCTGACCATCGAGCTCCCGGATGATCCTTTTTCTCTTACATTCCAGGCTAATTTTAGGGAAAACCACATTCTATACTTAACGACCAATTGGTTTTTGCTCCTTGAATTCTCCATGAGAGCCGACATTTGGGGATGAGCCAAATCACATGACCAAATGGCTAAACGTTTTTTGTTTCCAAAATTGTCTGCCCTCCATCCCCCCTATTTCCACCTATGGTAGTGGCTAAGCTCACAAAATTGATCCAAAAATTACGCGTGTCTCAAGGGCTATATTTTTGGTCTCAGAATATTACATGCTAGAGGTAAGTTTCAGAAGTGTAGGCGAACCTAGACCGATAATCTTTGGGATTTGTTAACATTATTTCTGATATTATTCGATGAAAATGAATAAAAATAAAATTGAGTGTTCACTTTTCAATGAGGAAAACTTTAAACACAAAAGAATAAAGTCAGGAGCAAATTCGGTATTGATTTGAAGGAATGAAAGTTGAAAATTCGCCAAAGCTCATGGTTTTGGTCCGCCTACACTTCTGAAACTACCTCTATCAAACTAAACAGTTGTCAAAGAGATTGCTATCCATAGCGAATTAAAATCTCACTACAGAAAGGTGAAGAACAGGAACTATCTCCAGAAGAACAAATGCAGTATGTTACCGCGTATTGTGTGTGCTGAATGCTGACGTTGAAGGCGCTCGAAACGTTTCTGTCAATGCCATAACAATACTGCTGGATTATCAATAATTACAGAATTGCAATCGCTAAACTGGTAAAATGTATTTATTGTCTTGGGTCCTAGGTCTACTGTACGGAGTCTCTTCACTGATGCTTCCGATCTCTCGTCTGTAAACTGTAACCCGATCTTATGAACCTGGACTCGAAGTCTCCGAACATAATACCGCGCGCCGTGCACTTCCTGCAACCCGCGACTCAAACCTGTCGGCTGCGTTGCGTCCATCGTGCCCGTGCCCGCTCCCCCCGACGGGAAAGTGTTGATAACAGTTATTCAGAGAATTGAAGTTGCATTTACAAATTTTCTCCCTCATCAAAGTAACTAGGAAAAGGAAAAGGAGAGTGACAAATTATGCTATGCTGTTTTCGTGTGATCACTGATCAACTCCGCAAACAAAACTAAAAAAAAAAAAAAAAAAAAAACCCCAAAGAAATATAAATAAAGAAGAAAAAAAAAAAAAATAAAATAAATAAAAAGAAACTCTTTAGTTTGTTGATTAACTTTATCGGGTTGCTATTTATACAGTAGTTATTACTCACTTTAGTTTGTCGGTCCTGATTTACAAAAATCAGGACCGACAAACTAAAGTGAGTAACAACTACTGTATAAAAAGAAACTCAGCAGAAATAGAAGAAAAAATAAAGAAAAAATATAGAAACTTAGCACCAGAGACCACGCACTATACCTAGCTGTCTCCCCCATAAGCGCTTCGTACACGATAAAATTAGGATTGCGTCAAACAAGCGATCAATAAGCCTAAGTTCCCCAAAAAATGGAAGGTGAGCCAACCGTTGCAGGTTTCATTGATGTTCCGTTCGTAAAATAACTGTGCACTTTGAGGGCCCCGCCAAAATCCGTTTCTGATATGTTTTGGTCAAGTTTATGTTTGGATTTTGGAAGTGTCAGGTTGGCAATGGAGCTGTTGCAAACTTTTGCTACAGGCTTATTATTAGTTGATTATGGGGTAATACCCTGTAAAAATAACGATTAGCGCACTAAAAAATCACGAAATCCACTTCTAAACTCACAAAATGTTTTTAAATGCGAGACCTTAATGGCGGCCGAGGCCCCGGTTTCTTATGGCAATTGTATGCTTCTTTTTCTTCTTGTGTGGTGTTGCGAGAACACCTCGTGTAGATGGCGCTGATTGAAGATGGGGAAACCCCAATGAAAACCAGGGCCCCCGGCCGCCATTACGGTCTCGCGTTTAAAAGCATTTTGTGAGTTTAGGAGTGGATTTCGTGATTTTTTAGCGCGCTAATCGTTATTTTTACTGGGTACTACCCCGTAATCAACTATTAATAAGCCTGTAGCAAAAGTTTGCAACAGCTCCATTCTGCGGTTAGATCAAAACCATTTGAGCGAGTACGAAGCGCAACAGTGGCCTATATAGTGCCAACTTTTGTTTTTTCTGGGGTCACAACAAAGCAATCGTACAACAGCCCTTATGTAGACTGTTGAGCAGAGATAGAAGTCCCTGTATACTAACGAGCCCAACATAGAGGGTATCGATTCTGATTGGTTGCTGGATTTTAGACTGTCACGGAGCTCAAGGAGGCGTTATCTCTGTGCTCTTTCTCCATCTTCATATGACCGTTGAAACTCCTCCGTCGAGGAGGCGTAGTTCCTAATTAAAAGGACATTACCCAAAATGGGCTATTTTACTCCTGAGAGCGAAATGTGAAATACTTTCAGGGATGATAGAGGATTAAATCAGCGTTCCGAATCTGGCCCATTTTTTGATTTTGGACGAAGGGAAAGGGAGGGAGGGGGGGTCCAAAGTTAGACACTTCAAACGCCTATAATTTTTAACGAATAAAGATATGATGACGGCCTTAGTGCGAAAAGATAGATCTTTTAAAGACCTTTCGATTGTTGTGTATCGTATTTGCCTAATTTTTAAATTTTTTAAACGATTTATCGAAGTTTTTTGATTTTGTTGAAATCGGGTTTTCAGATTTTTAATCATGGCAGTTTGGCAACGCACAAATCATCACAAATTTTTTCCCTGGTAAAAGTAGACGCAATTTGCTAAAAAAAGGTTCAAACCGCATGCTGGAGAAATGCTCTGAAGTGGAGTTATGAGGGCTCAAAGTTGGCGCTTTCGCGAAAAAGGCCGCCCCGGGGGCGTACTACAGGTGATAGAAGTTGGCATAAACTGTTCTTCCCGTCCAAATGACTTAAAATCAGAAGTGGCGGTAGCCGCCCAGGCCAAGTCAGAAAACGCAACCTGGGAGAGCACCGTGAACACTTATTATACACGCATCAGCTCATTTCATGGCATTTCATGGAAATTTGGCCGGTCTGTCACGGTTTTCCCAGTAAACCGTAGAACAAAAACCCCCAAGTGTTGTATATCAGAAGTGGCGGTAGCCGCCCAGGCCAAGTCAGAAAACGCAACCCGGGAGAGCACCGTGAACACTTATTATACACGCATCAGCTCATTTCATGGCATTTCATGGAAATTCGGCCGGTCTGTCACGGTTTCCGAGTAAACCGTAGAAAAAAACCCTCAAGTGTTGTATATATTCGGAATCCGCATGTCATGAAGCAGTGCGTGTACGAAGGAATTTTTTTATTAGTTAGATTTGGAAGAGAAATCGTCCAAAAACCCTTTTTTATTAGGGTAAATCGCTCCAGAATGGCATCTCGCGGTACTCCACATTCTGACACCAATATCCAGGCAACTACTGCACGAAACATTAAATGCTTGGTACCAAAAGAACCGGCTTGTCGTCAGGATGCTCGCTTTTGAAGGAAAATCTATTTCGATAAGTATTAAGGGAGATAAAACGAAATAACCGTCGAAATTTGCTGTTTTTAAGACCATTCTTTAGCCAAGGCTACAGCAATGACCATGGCTTGTAATTAAGAATCGTTGGTACGGATGCAATCCTTGAAATTCAAGGAACGTGCTTTTGCCAAGTAGGCTCGATTTCATTGCCAAATAAGAAAGTTATCGGTAAAAAACGGATGTCAGGTTGAGAAAAGCCAGATCGCAAATTTTAAAGATGGCGGGTAGGACTTGGTTTGTTGTTTGCAAGTAGCAACGATTGTTAGGTAAAGTTAGGTTATGTACTTTCTTATTGCAGCTTGCAGCTCTCATCCTCTCCAACTCGCAATCATCATTTATGTCGGGCATGTCTCACAGATGTTTAAAATTTTTTCTGTTCTTCCATTCTTTCGAAGCAAAAAACGTTCAATTTCACTCTTGTTTTGATTCGCCGAAACATTGCTGAAGTCTATTGACTGAGTGTATGTTTTTTATCTTTTGACTAGTCACCCTCTTTCGAACGAAATGTCGGTTAGCGGGGACCAAATTTTCCTTTTCAGAGTT
>VMOF01000024.1:68523969-68578459 GCA_011764245.1 Trialeurodes vaporariorum | reverse complement strand
GGAGACTGTACGGAATGGGTTAGTCACTTCAGGCGTTGTAAAAATTTGGCAACTAACTTAATTTTATCAAATTCGTGGCTCACTCAAAAAAAGAGATTAAAAGTAAAAAAAATAAAATAAAAATTAAGATTTTTTTGAAGACGTGAAAGAAAAAAATCCCACAGTTTTGTTTACTTTTCATATCTTTTTTTTAAGTCAGCCACATGAAAAATAAAGTGAAGGATTGGTCACCAAATTTTTGAAAACGCCTGAAGTGACTAGCCACGTTCTCTCCATGTAGTCCTCATAAGACATTTTCTTCTGAAAACTACTAGACCGCGTTTCCCAAAATGTAGATCCAGCAATCAGGAAATAGTGGAGTCTTCCAGTGAGGCTCAACGACGCCATGAAAAAAATTGTTTTTTCTGACTCAAGTTGAGCTTATCAGAAATAATATTGCTTATACCGAATTAACAGACTCTCGCGAAAAAAAACAGGGAAAACGCCTTTTAATCAAGTTACTCTCCCGCACATTCAGGGAAATTTTGACGTACAGTACAAAATCAAAAAGATTACTTTTTGCTTTAATATACGTTTTTTAAAAATTTGTTTAAGGCACTGGATTGCCCAAAAAATTAAACGACAAATTACGCTGGTTCACTGTAAAACTTGACCTTTGACTTCGTTCATGACTCCGATTTTTCACCTGCTTTTTGGTTTTAAGTAAAGCGAGATGAAAAAACTCTCTGTCTAAGTTTCTTTTCTGTAATCAGTCTTCGATACATGTCATGAATAATATTACAGACTTTGACTTTGATGACTTGTGTTTTTTTTCCCCGAGACCACAAACGCGACAAAATTCAGCCCATAAGACACGCGTAATATTTTGAGCTCAAATTGGTTGAATTTTGGAAAAAAAAGAAGAAAAAATGGGTTAAATAAAAAGTCAGCCAAATTCTACAAAATTTTTTTATCAAGGATTCAAACTTAAATTTAGAATTTTTTGTTGAACGAAAAACTTTTCAAATAACCAATTTTGTAATGATCCTAGGTGGAACAGGAATTGTTCCTGGGGGGGGGGGGGGGAGGTTTAGCAGGCGAAAACAGATAATATTTTCTCCTTTATTTGCTTTTCATGCGTTTGATCCTGGATATAGTAACTCTGCCCATCGAGCTCCCGGATGATCCTTTTTCTCTTACATTCCAGGCTAATTTTAGGGAAAACCACATTCTATACTTAACGACCAATTGGTTTTGCTCCTTGAATTCTCCATGAGAGCCGACATTTGGGGATGAGCCAAATCACATGACCAAATGGCTAAACGTTTTTTGTTTCCAAAATTGTCTGCCCTCCATCCCCCCTATTTCCACCTATGGTAGTGGCTAAGCTCACAAAATTGATCCAAAAATTACGCGTGTCTCAAGGGCTATATTTTTGGTCTCAGAATATTACATGCTAGAGGTAAGTTTCAGAAGTGTAGGCGAACCTAGACCGATAATCTTTGGGATTTGTTAACATTATTTCTGATATTATTCGATGAAAATGAATAAAAATAAAATGAGTGTTCACTTTTCAATGAGGAAAACTTTAAACACAAAAGAATAAAGTCAGGAGCAAATTCGGTATTGATTTGAAGGAATGAAAGTTGAAAATTCGCCAAAGCTCATGGTTTTGGTCCGCCTACACTTCTGAAACTCCCTCTATCAAACTAAACAGTTGTCAAAGAGATTGCTATCCATAGCGAATTAAAATCTCACTACAGAAAGGTGAAGAACAGGAACTATCTCCAGAAGAACAAATGCAGTATGTTACCGCGTATTGTGTGTGCTGAATGCTGACGTTGAAGGCGCTCGAAACGTTTCTGTCAATGCCATAACAATACTGCTGGATTATCAATAATTACAGAATTGCAATCGCTAAACTGGTAAAATGTTTTTATTGTCTTGGGTCCTAGGTCTACTGTACGGAGTCTCTTCACTGATGCTTCCGATCTCTCGTCTGTAAACTGTAACCCGATCTTATGAACCTGGACTCGAAGTCTCCGAACAAAAACCGCGCGCCGTGCACTTCCTGCAACCCGCGACTCAAACCTGTCGGCTGCGTTGCGTCACATCGTGCCCGTGCCCGCTCGCCCCGACGGGAAAGTGTTGATAACAGTTATTCAGAGAATTGAAGTTGCATTTAAAAATTTTTTCTTCCTCATCAAAGTAATGGGAAAAAGGAAAAGGAGAGTGACAAATTATGCTATGCTGTTTTCGTGTGATCACTGATCAAACTCCGCAAACAAAACTCAAAAAAAAAAAAAAAAAAAACCCACAGAAAAATAAATAAAGAAGAAAAAATAAAAAAAAAAAATAAATAGAAAAAACTCTTTAGATTGTTGATTAAATTTTTCAGGGTTTCATATTTATACAGAGTTATTACTCACTTTAGTTTTGGTCCCATTTCAAAAACAGGACCGACAAACTAAAGTGAGTAACAACTACTGTAAAAAAGAAACTCAGCAGAAATAGAAAAAAAATAAAGAAAAAATATAGAAACTTAGCACCAGAGACCACGCACTATACCTAGCTGTCTCGCCCATAAGCGCTTCGTACACGATCAAATTAGGATTGCGTCAAACAAGCGATCAATAAGCCTAAGTTCACCAAAAATGGAAGGTGAGCCAACCGTTGCAGGTTTCATTGATGTTCCGTTCGTCAAATAACTGTGCACTTTGACGGCCCGCCAAAATCCGTTTCTGATATGTTTTGGTCAAGTTTTTGTTTGGATTTTGGAAGTGTCAGGTTGGCAATGGAGCTGTTGCAAACTTTTGCTACAGGCTTATTATTAGTTGATTATGGGGTAATACCCTGTAAAAATAACGATTAGCGCACTAAAAAATCACGAAATCCACTTCTAAACTCACAAAATGCTTTTAAATGCGAGACCTTAATGGCGGCCGAGGCCCCGGTTTTCTTATGGCAATTGTATGCTTCTTCTTCTTTTTGTGTGGTGTTGCGAGAACACCTCGTGTAGATGGCGCTGATTGAAGATAGGGAACCCCAATGAAAACCACGGCCCCGGCCGCCATTACGGTCTCGCGTTTAAAAGCATTTTGTGAGTTTAGGAGTGGATTTCGTGATTTTTTAGCGCGCTAATCGTTATTTTTACTGGGGACTACCCCGTAATCAACTATTAATAAGCCTGTAGCAAAAGTTTGCAACAGCTCCATTCTGCGGTTAGATCAAAACCATTTGAGCGAGTACGAAGCGCAACAGTGGCCTATATAGTGCCAACTTTTGTTTTTTCTGGGGTCACAACAAAGCAATCGTACAACAGCCCTTATGTAGACTGTTGAGCAGAGATAGAAGTCCCTGTATACTAACGAGTCTCAACATAGAGGGTATCGATTCTGATTGGTTGCTGGATTTTAGACTGTCACGGAGCTCAAGGAGGCGTTATCTCTGTGCTCTTTCTCCATCTTCATATGACCGTTGAAACTCCTCCGTCGAGGAGGCGTAGTTCCTAATTAAAAGGACATTACCCAAAATGGGCTATTTTACTCCTGAGAGCGAAATGTGAAATACTTTCAGGGATGATAGAGGATTAAATCAGCGTTCCGAATCTGGCCCATTTTTTGATTTTGGACGAAGGGAAAGGGAGGGAGGGGGGGTCCAAAGTTAGACACTTCAAACGCCTATAACTTTTGAACGAATAAAGATATGATGACGGCCTTAGTGCGAAAAGATAGATCTTTTAAAGACCTTTCGATTGTTGTGTATCGTATTTGCCTAATTTTAATTTTTAATCGATTTATCGAAGTTTTTTGATTTTGTTGAAATCGGGTTTTCAGATTTTTTAATCATGGCAGTTTGGCAACGCACAAATCATCACAAATTGTTTCCATGGTAAAAGTAGACGCAATTTGCTAAAAAATGGTTCAAACCGCATGCTGGAGAAATGCTCTGAAGTGGAGTTATGAGGGCTCAAAGTTGGCGCTTTCGCGAAAAAGGCCGCCCCGAGGGGCGTACTACAGGTGATAGAATTTGGGCATAAACTGTTCTTCCCGTCCAAATGACTTAAAATCAAAGTGGCGGTAGCCGCCCGGCCAAGTCAGAAAACGCAACCGGGGAGAGCACCGTGAACACTTATTATACACGCATCAGCTCATTTCATGGCATTTCAGGGAAATTGGGCCGGTCTGTCACGGTTTCCGAGTAAACCGTAGAAAAAAACCCCTAAAGTGTTGTATATCAGAAGTGGCGGTAGCCGCCCAGGCCAAGTCAGAAAACGCAACCTGGGAGAGCACCGTGAACACTTATTATACACGCATCAGCTCATTTCATGGCATTTCATGGAAATTCGGCCGGTCTGTCACGGTTTCCGAGAAAACCGTAGAAAAAAACCCTCAAGTGTTGTATATATTCGGAATCCGCAGTCATGAAGCAGTGCGTGTACGAAGGAATTTTCTTATTAGTTAGATTTGGAAGAGAAATCGTCCAAAAACCCTTATTTATTAGGGTAAATCGCTCCGAATGGCATCTCGCGGTACCCCACATTCTGACAAAATATCCAGGCAACTACTGCACGAAACTTTAAAATGCTTGGTACCAAAAGAACCGGCTTGTCGTCAGGATGCTCGCTTTTGAAGGAAAATCTATTTCGATAAGTATTAAGGGAGATAAAACGAAATAACCGTCGAAATTTGCTGTTTTTAAGACCATTCTTTAGCCAAGGCTACAGCAATGACCATGGCTTGTAATTAAGAATCGTTGGTACGGATGCAATCCTTGAAATTCAAGGAACGTGCTTTTGCCAAGTAGGCTCGATTTCATTGCCAAATAAAAAGTTATCGGTAAAAAACGGATGTCAGGTTGAGAAAAGCCAGATCGCAAATTTCAAAGATGGCGGGTGGACTTGGTTTGTTGTTTGCAAGTAGCAACGATTGTTAGGTAAAGTTAGGTTATGTACTTTTTTATTGCAGCTTGCAGCTCTCATCCTCCCCCAACTCGCAATCATCATTTATGTCGGGCATGTCTCACAGATTTTAAAATCTATTTCTGTTCTTCCATTCTTTCGAAGCAAATAAACGTTCAATTTCACTCTTGTTTTGATTCGCCGAAACATTGCTGAAGTCTATTGACTGAGTGTATTTTTTTGATCTTCTGACTAGTCACCCTCTCTTCGAACGAAACCTGTCGGTTAGCGGAGACCAAATTTTCCTTTTCAGAGTTATACTCCTCTCTGGGTAACTTCAATCCATCCTCGTTTTGCCTTGTGAGAGTTAGAAACAGATTGTTCCAGAAAATAAAATGTCTGATTGATCGTTTACTTTTTCCCGCTCACTCCGGCTACGACAATTAATACTTAGGTATTATTATTATTATTATTGATTGACAGTCTCACCTCTTGCCTTATGAATTATAGAGTACCCATTGCAGTTTTATCACTCATGAAAGTGTCGAAGGAGTCATTAAACTTAAAGCACAGCGAGACATAGGTACCAAGGTAGTTGACGGGTCTAACTACGTACCCAAAGTGTGCAATGCTTTCAACGTGTTATTCTTTGAATGACATCCTGCTAGATACTTTTTGGATACTGTTTGGGACTGTTTATTATTTATTGTGTCTTTCTAGTCCAAGCGCTTATCAATTTTAAACTATTCATTGTATTACATCCGTGAGCAATTTGCTCCAAGCTTATGCTACTTCAGAGAAAACGCAAGTAAGTTAAGAAATTTCATTCGCCGTGACATAATCCCTCAGCGGGCTGATTATAAATGATTGTATCGTAACGCCATTGAGTCGATGATCAATCAAGTACGTGTTATCTCATGGGGGGTATCATTCCGATAGGTTTAATCCGTATAGAAACCATCCCACCTCTGCGGAAATTCTCGGATAGCTCAGGAGTCATTGGTGAATTTCTGCAGAGAGGGAAAGGGGTTTTCAATCGAGATGGAAGGGTTCTATCGGAATGAAACCTAACGCAATAACACCACCCAGAAGATTAACATGTATGTGATCATTGACTGAATAGCATTACTATAAAATTGTTTATAATCACCCGCTGAAAAGTAATCAGACCCCAGAGACGGAAAACGAAGTTTGTCGCAAGTAAGTTTTCTTAAAAAATAACACGTGTTAATTTGATAGTACCGGGAAACCTGCTTTTCAGTTCATCAGTTAGTTTGAAAATTGATAATCACTTGAAATCAATTGAAAGTTTCCCTCTAAAGTCTCACTCAGGGGAATCATTTGATGCTAAAAGCTCTGGAGCCTTAGCCACCGCTGTAAGAACTAGGGAAAACAACTCCACAGGCAATCTGCAGGCAGCAAGTATTTCTAGCATCCTCTGTGGCTCTCCCTTAGGTAAACTTTTAAGTATTTAAGTGCAACTCGCACATAAGTATAATTTGGTCTGCCTAAGTAAGCCCAGAGACTGAGTTCATTTGTGTGCATATTACCAGACACAAAAGTTTTAACTTTGGAGATTTTTTGGAAATTCTCAGGGAGTCAAAGCAACATTATGCGCTTCGTTTGTATTCTTAGAGGTCAAAAATTTGCGTTAGCTAGTACCCTTGTCAATCACCCTACTTACCAAAGATTGGTATTTGAAACAGAAACTTTTGTTACATCTGAGGCATTTTCCTCAAACTCAAGTTAATTAACTTATGATTTATTTTTTTTAAATTTGCAAGTGGTGATTTCCACCCTTAAATAAGTAGAGGCAGTGTGGTTGTCTGCAATCTGGCAACGTTGCGTTTTATCCATTCAGATGTATTGAAGAGGTTGAACTATAGGCTTGCATGGTGCACTCTCTCTAAGTGATATTTTCATGGTTTTAAAATGAATGAAATGCAGCATTGCTAATACCTACCACGCGGCCACTGAGTAGAGGTATTTTCAAATTGTTTGGCGTTTGACAACTCTTAGGCGTTATGCGCAGACATTTGCTTACACTCGGAAAAATGTTCAACGAAAAGTAATTTATATGTCCACAAACAATAATTTTTACCTATACCTAGATTATAAGACTGTTTGCCAGGCACTCCCCCTCAGCATTTGTTTGTCAACCCTTATTGTTCTAAGAGGGTAAGAAAAATGACCAAGCTATTTATTGGTCGTCTTATTCTTCCCATTGAATCAGCATAGAGAGAGGCAGAGAGGTTGAACCTTTGCTGTCCATGAAACTCAGGTAAGTAGATACATCAAATCTTACTCTCAAGGTTTACATCCATAAATTTCATTGTTAGAGTTTGGTCCACACTACCTGGTGCTTGGGCAGAGATTTATGAAGAGTCTCTGACCTGATTTTAAGGTCTCCACCTGTTGGGTATGTTTTAGTGCAGCTCACTCAACAATTATTGTTGGGTCTCCAAGGTACCCACTTTAAAATGTAAAAACGCCAAGTCGGGGTTTCTTTTCTACTTAAAACCAGACAAAAATTATTTGCTGCATCCAAATTTGCATACCCGCTCCAATGAAGGCTTCACTAAAATCCGTCCTCAACAAAACTCCTTAGAGTTATGAAATGTGAGTAACAGCAATTTAAAAAAGGGAAAAACCTTAGGTCAATGAAAAGAATATTTGGGAAAAATAAATTTCAAAAAAAAAAAAAATAAAAGGGGAAAGAAGACTTGGGCCCGTGCTTTTCACGAAAAGTAGAGGAGTTCGGGAGAGTTGAATTGGTGAATCGATGCATTTGAGTGTGAAGTAACTGTGAACTGGGTTAGGGGCCCAAGTCTTCTTTCCCTTTCTTTTTTTTCTTTTTTTTTAAAATTTTCTTTCCAACTATTCTTTTCATTTACCTAAGGTTTTCCTGTGGTTTACCTAAGGTATTCCTAAAGCCAGCCTCTCCCGTAGTAATTGAGAGTTAATTTTGTATGGGCGGCTGTCTCCACTGACTATGTAGATCAGGGCAGGGCCTTAAGTTGACTCCACGATTAAATTTTGGGTTTCTGGATAATTATGTTGCCAAAAACAAACTTTGAGACCTGTGATCTCGGCTAACAAAGGCTCGCTCAGGTGCAAATACTGTCAGGTCTCTTTTCTACTTTATGCTATAGGGGATTTTGATCAAATCGACACTTGTCTACTTCAGGTTAAAATGGGAAAAATTATTTAAATTTTAACACTTATGCTGGGCCTAGATACTTTAGAAGCAGTATCATGGTTCTCAAAACATTGTTGTAATCAGCATTATTACAAGTGGTGATAGCCGCCCTGGCCAAGTAAAAAATGCAACCTAGAGGGCATTGTATGTTACCCTTAAAATTAAAGTTATGCAATACCAGATGCAGGGTGGGAAAACTTCTAGATTTTTCATGAATTGACTTATTACTAAGCTAAGCAAAGCTTTCTTTTCTTGCTTGAGAAAAAAACTCATTGGAAGTAGGCAAGGGAAGGAAGAAATTACATAATTCCAAAGCAAAATTGATGGAAAAAAAAAAAGAAAAAAATGGTTTCTAAAATATTTCTACCAAAAGGGGAAAACATTGCCACCGTAACAACTTGGGGAAAAAAACTCCACGGGGCATCCTCAGGCAGCAAGTATTCTCGCATCCTCTGTGACTCTCACCCTAGGCAGACTTTTAAAAATTTGAGTGCAACTCGCACTTTTTGGTCTGCCTCAGTAAGTCCAGAGACTGAGTTTTGTTTGTGTACTACCAAACACAAAATTTTGACTTTTGAGATACATTGCGTATTCTTGTGGATCAAAGCAATGTTATGCGCTACGCGTGCATCCTTAGCAGTAAAACATTTGCATTTGCTAGTACATCTTGTTAATCACCCTGCTTACCTAAGACTGGGAAATGAAGCAGAAACTTTCGTTATAATATTAGTTATTCTCCTCAATCTGCAAGTTAATAACTTATGGTTAATTTCATTTAATTCCAAGTGGGGATTTCCACCCTAAAATAAATAGAGGCAGTGTGGTTGTCTGCAATCTGGCAACGCTGCATTTTGTCCATTTAGATAAGTGAAAATTTTGCGGATTTAAATGAATGAAGTACAGCATTGCTAGATTTCATGCGACACTACTAAGTAGAGGTCTTTTCAAATTTTTGGCGTCTGATAGCGCTCAGGTTTTATGCGCAGACACGCGCTTTACTTCTACTGAGCTTAAGCATTAAGACATGTTCAAAGGGGCTATCAACAAACACAGCACAACACAAGATGGCACAAGATGCAAGACTCTCACAAGAAAAATGAGGATGAATTTTAAAACCCTGGTGAAGGTAAAAAAGGGTTTTAAAAGGGTTTTAAAAAGAGTGGGTATCCATTGACCAACAACTTTCATCTGAGAGGATGACATATCATAAGATATAAAAATTAGATATAAAACTTAAACTATCCATCCATGGATTTCAGCAATTCAAAAAAAGAGTGAACTCAAAGTTTGTTAGCTTAGAAGTAACGCTTTGAATGAACAGCAAAACTGAAATAAACAAAATTTTGAGCTGTCAGAGCATATGAAGTAAGTGCAAACGCAATGAATAAATATGTAAGGAATAAAAAACGTTTGTAATGAAACCATAGAGCTAGGTAATAGACATCACCGGTAAAAAAAATTTTTGAATCTGTTTTGTTAGGGTTTCTTTTTCCTTTTTTCCTCCCATCCTGAAGAAAATTTATTGATTTGCATAGTAAGAAGGTTTTTCACCCAGTTATTTTAGTTCTCGGTTATTTGCATCATTCGAGAAAGACAGAGTCATTACTCATGAGTCCACCAATCATTCCTCTTATATCAAAGTGTAAAGTCAATTGCAATGTTCTATAAATCCTCCAGATCAATTTTAAAATAATAAAAAAATCAACTGCTCGGGTTTTAATGACTACCTACTATCTTAATCCAAAGAACGTTGTAATTTCCTAAACTTTTCTTGGAAGCTGTTTTTCTTAATTCCAGGGTTGAGAAAGAAAATAACTGAATGAAAAGAAAAAATTCAATGCCATATTGAAATAAAAAGAAAAATTAATTTGAAAAAAATTTTTCAGTCACATTTTTAAAGAATTCTGTATTTAAGTTTAGTTGAAGTTTATTTCCATGTCAGTAATGTCAGTATGAATACCAAATGCTGTACATTAGAATTAAAAACATGTTTAAAAGCTGGTATTTTGACGGTGGAATAACATTCAATCTTTTGAGACCAAATAAATTATGAGCTTTAATGCTACCTAAGAATACAGTCAGGCAAAGGTGAAGTCAGAAACATCATTCATTCTTCTGTGTGCCTTATGAATGGATATCATATCACTGCTTTTTTAATTCACCTTATGGTTTTGGTTTTTGTTTTTTCCCCCAAAAATAAAATTTTTTGGGTGCATAATGCTGATGAAATTCGATGAAAGCTTATACCATCTAAATGAATGGAAGAAAATGCATAAGACAGATTTTCCTGATTCTCAGCCAGCTAAATATTCTTCAAACCATCCCTATGATTAAAAGCAGTTTTTATCTTCAAAACTTTTGATATTTTCTCCAAAAAACTTTTCGCCCAAAAACTCAGAGTTAGTAGTCGGCCAAATTTAGAAAACTACACGTTCTGATTTTGCTCCCAAAGAAGCTGATATCCAACGCCAAGTCAAAATATTTTCTTCCTCTCCTCTCTCTCTCTCTCTTTTTCTCTTTTTTTTCTCCTTACAGGAACTGTTAGAACGCTAAAAAATCTGTTTCGGCGTTCAAAGATAGTGAAATCATAGAACGCCAAGCCGGGGTTTCTTTTTTTTACTTAAAATAGCCACTTTTACTTTAATGCATCCGAAAATTTCATACCCGCTCCAATGAAGGCGCCACTAACATCCGTCCTCATCAAAACTCCTTGGAGTTATGCAATGTGGGCGACGAGAAAAAAAAAGTTGGAAAAAAAATTTCAAAAAAAAAAAATGAAAAAAAAGAAAGAGGAAAAAGACTTGAGCCGTGACATTTTTTGGTTTTAATAACATTAAGAGGGATTCAATACAGTTGAATTGATGAATCGATGCATTTGAGTGTGAAGCAAATTGGGGCACGGCTCAAGTCTTTTTTCCCCTTTCTTTTTTTTCATTTTTTTTTTTTTTTGAAATTTCTTTTCCAAATATTTTTTTTTCGTCACCCACATTGCATAACTCCAAGGAGTTTTGATGAGGACGGATGTTAGTGGCGCCTTTTGGAGCGGGTATGCAATTTCGGATGCATTAAAGTAAAAGTGGCTAGTTTTAAGTAAAAAAAGAAATCCCGGACTTGGCGTTCTATGATTTCACTATCTTTGAACGCCGAAACAGATCTTTTAGCGTTCTAACATTCCTGTAACGGGGAAAGGAGAAAGAGAGAGAGAGAGAGAGAGAGAGAGGAGAGGAGGAAGAAAAAATCTTGACTTGGCGTTCGGATATCACTTCTTTGGGAGCAAAAACAGAACGTGTAGTTTTCTGAATTGGCCGACTACTAACTCTGAGCTTTTGGGCGAAAAGTCTTTTGGAGAATTTGGTATTCCAGGGTATTTTTTAACGCAGAATTCAAAATTTTTCATCAGTTTTTTTAAAATTAACTTTGGACCCCCCTCCCCCCTTTCCCATCGTCCAAAATCAAAAAAAAAGGCCAGATTCGGCACGCTGATTTAATCTTCTATCATCCCTGAAAGTATTTCACATTTCGCTCTCAGGGGGAAAAAGTCCATTTTGGGCAATGTCCTTTGTACGGGCTGTTCACAGACTTACGGTTTAAAAACATTAATCGTAAACTTACTTAATTACATTTTTTAGAATTGGATTTTTTCGGAGAAACAACGAAATTATATCCTTGCCATAAGCGACGTGTAAAATTTTATAAGGCCGTTTCCTCGGTAAAACCCAAACCCAAACAGAGTGGACGCCTCTTTCGCCTCCATAAACACCTTCTTCTTCTTCAATCGTCGCACGACGAGACTATTTTATGAACAGCGACTCTAGCTTAGCGGTCACGCCTGTGGTGAATTTCGGCTCAACGATTGCTCTGGTAACCAAACTGTTTCCGCGAGTAAATACATCTGCCTTCAATTCGTGCATCATTAATGGGGCTGTTGCACACGTTTGCTATAAGCGATTTATCAGTCGATACTGGTGTAAAAACCTCGAAAAAAACAATGACAGCTCTAGAAGCTTCCGAAATCCACTCTTAAAATCAATCAGGGGCGTCATTTCAAGTTCGGCTTGGGGGGGGGGGGGAAAAAATCTTATGACCTTTTTTTTTTTTTTTTTTGCTCATCATTATAATTTTCGGCCTGGATGGGGCAAAAAAACGGATAACTTTTTTTTTTTTTTTTTTTTTTTTTTTTTTTTTTTTTTTTGCTCATCAATATAAATTTTTGAGCCAAAGAGCCGTCTTTTGGGGGCAATAATCGGATGACCTTTTTTTTTTGCTCATCAATATAATTCGTGCCAGTTTTTGAGCCTGACTTCAAATCCTTGGGGGGGGGGGCAATTGCCCCCCCCCCCCCCCCCCCCCCCCCCCAAGCCCTCCCTAAATGACGCCCATGAACTCAAAAAACGCTTTCATTTACGAGGTGGCCCGAATGGTGGCCGAGGGCAGTAACAATGGGAGTATTCCTATCTTAATTTCGTCACTCTTTCTATGCTGACAAGGATGATTCACAGAGTAATTAGTCATCAGAGTGGTAATCCACATCCGATGAATGGTACCTCAACACCTAGTGACACCGGTGTCAAATGAAAGTCGTCTCTCATTGCAGGTCACTTCTTGATGGAGTTACAGTATTGTTATAGATGGGTCCCATTGTTACTACCCTCAGCCACCATTACTCCCGCGCAAGTAAAAGCATTTATCGAGTTTAGAAGTGGATTTCGGGAAATTTTAGTGCTGCCATTGTTATTTTTGGAGGTTTTTACACCAGAATCGACTATTAAATCGCTTATAGCAAAAGTGTGCAACAGCCCCATTTTGAGTTGGTTTACAAAAACATGGTTCTGCAACAAACTTTTGCGGTAAACGCATCTATGGAACATAGTAATAGTAATTTTAACGATGCTTTTGTAAAATTCACCTGCATACTTTTACATAATAATTCCTGAGCTGTGTTTGCGTCTTTACTGCAACAGACCCATCAATGAGTTTGAAATCGCCGTACGGCAAAAGTTTGCAAGAGACCCCTTTCACCGCGGTTACAGGAAGATTTTACCGCTTATTTTCACCGGAGCGGCGCGGCGCGCGGTGCATAAGTATAGTTGATTGAGGTATAGCATCGCCATGGGGGCGTCCTGTAGGATGCGCAATTGCGCAATTATGGTTGTCAGATTGCTCAGAAAAATATTCGTGTCTCTCTCTCTCTGTTTTCTAAGTATTTGAATGTATGCGCCAGAAAAGGAAAGGTACATAGCCGTAGCCAGGATATTGCCTATCTCTCTCTTAGCCCATTTAAACGCAGGTGTTAGAAAAGGATGGATATAGAGGCTGTCACGTGACTTCAGCCCCTCTTTCTGTCCTTTTCTAACACATGCGTTTAAATGGGCTAAGAGAGAGATAGACAATATCCTGGCTACGGCTATGGAAAGGTATATGGGTTGAAGTCATATGCAGGTGATAGTCTCTCTCTCTTTATCCTTTTCTTACACATCTGCTTAATTGGCAGAGAGAGAGAGAGAGAGAGAGAGAGAGAGAGAGGAGAGAGAGAGAGAGAGAGAGAGAGAGAGAGAGAGAGAAGAGAGAGAGAGAGATCGGTGTCAAAAACAGTTCTTTCTTCGCTCCTGCCTGAACAGATAATCTTTTTTTCATAAGACCCGAGCTGAGAATTAGTTCAGCTATGGCTCTTGTATCGTGTTAATGACAGCTGAACAAGGAACTTACTGGCTCACTCCCACAACCCATCGACATCTTGCGGATGGGAATATGAAACATTTAAATTACTGTATTAACTATAAATGCAGTCCTTTCGCGTTGTCTTACGTTTCTTGTCCTTTCTTGCGTGAAACTCGCAGCCTTCACTCAACCGAACGAACAAACAAACAAATAAACAAACAAAGAAATTAATTACAAACGAACGATAAATGAGGGAGGGAGAATAAGATTAGCGATAATAGCCCCTCCACCTCTATATGTATATTTACATTCAAGGTAAGGGTCCGGTCCCTATACATTCTCTGCTAGGTATATTCAGGTTGTTTCAGACCATGAGTCTATCCCCCCCCCCCCCCCGGTGCAATGACAATGGGTCTGTTGCATACTTTTGCTACAACAATATAGAACTTTAATTCTTATGTAAAATTCGGCGAAAATAATTTATTATGAGCACATTAAAAACGTTCAAAATCCACTCATTAACTCAGGAAATCACTTCAATTCAGACAGCCCACGCTACACTGGACACTATTTGCACCGGTATACTACTAGGTACATAGACGGAACCACTGTGCATAAGTAAACAACATCGTAATTACAAAATGATGGAATTCTCTTCTATAAATACATGAACTATTGGCTGCGTTTGCTGTCTGGTTTTTTCGGTTTATCAAAGATTACAAAATAATATATAAGAAATGTGCGCATCTGAACGAAACATTCCAATGTTTGTAAGTTCTGTTCATGTGTACATAAACGATATGGTTCCATCTATATAGTTATAAGTCGGTGATATAGCGTCTAGTATAGCGCGGGTTGTTTGCGGAATGGAAGGGCGATTTTCTGAGTTAATGAGTGGATTTTGAAAGTTTTTAATGTGCGCATCGTTATTTCCGAATTTCCCGTTAGAAACAATGAGTTATAAATTGATGTAGCAAAAGTACGCAACAGACCCATTAATGAGTCAAAAATTGTCAAATTTTGACCAACCTTCCATATCCAGTGGTGTAGCGTGCAATTTGGCAGCGTTTAATTTGGCTCATTGAAATCCGTGCGGAAGGTCGAATGCGAAGATGTTCCCGAACACTCAATAATTCGATATTTTTCATAGCTTTAAATGGACGAACTGTAAAGTTGCCAAATTGCACTACACCACTGCTCTTCTATCGTGTAGGTGCACGAGTCTCCTAAGTCCCATTACAGTCTGAAAGAAAGATGTCAGTGATGTTACCTGGTTCTGAAGACCGTATTCCCAACGCTGAATTTGTGATTAAAATTATGATTTGGAGAGCTTCTAAGCGCTTTTCAGAGCTAATTCAGTCCCCCACAGTAAGTTTTCAAGTCCAAAAACCCCGTTGAGACCAACAAATCTGTAAGTAATCTGTGACACTGTGTGTTCCCTTTAAAAACACCTTTCAATAGATATTTCACAAGCCATGAATCTTTACGCTTTAAAAATTTTTTACGTAGGGGCCCTCGGAACCTCAAAATTTTGAGACGCCGAGCCCTGCAAATTATTAAGCGTAAAATGAACACGTCACAAATAAACCAAAAATTCGTTAACTGCACTTTTAAAATCTTGCTACGTAATAATTAGGGGAGTC
Organism: Trialeurodes vaporariorum; assembly: GCA_011764245.1. NCBI lineage: Eukaryota > Metazoa > Arthropoda > Insecta > Hemiptera > Aleyrodidae > Trialeurodes > Trialeurodes vaporariorum. The sequence goes on along the minus strand of VMOF01000024.1, from coordinate 68,563,080 downwards.
ACAGCGCTCAATAAAACATGTTTCCTAAAAATCCCCGTAACTCACATGATAAAGGGTTAAAAAAAAAAATATATATATATATATATATATATAAAAAAAAAAAAAAAAAAAAAAAAAATAAGTAATAATAATAACACCAAAAATTTAATTTTTTTATTGTTTGTCATTTCCTCAGATCTAGATGTGTTTTGATGCTTAAATTGGGAGATTTTACGAGAAAGCAAATCTGCGTCGAACAGCGCTCCCCCCCCCCCCCCCCCGGACGAATGAGGACTTTGGAAAATGTCCATAATCAAATAATTTGGGACACCCAATGCAACATTTTCTTTTTTAAAATCGTTTGGACCGACCGTTTAAAAAAAAAAAAAAAAAAAAAAAAAAAACATGTGTGGGACACCCTGTAGTAACGAGTCATGTGACCGGCCGGCTCTTGACATGGCTGACGTCATACAGCGAGAAGTGAACTCTGGCGGTATGACTCAGAAACTCGTCTGAAGCTAATAGTATAAACTAACAGACGAGATAGCTTGTACGGTGCACGTAGCGCACTGATTAAACGATTCCCCCCTTTCCCCCGAGTCTGTGGTAAGTTTTCTGCTTTCAAAGCACGCAAATTGCACGAATTGACTATTAGGCGAATGCAAGCATCCCACTCCCCGAGGTGGCAATTTCAAGCTTTCAACTAACATTTTACCCAAATTACTATTAGCGAAGCAAAAATTAAAACGAAGGGGAAATAAATGCCTGGTTGGGAGGGTTGACGGCACGATTAAATTTTTAACAAATCAAAGATGTAGTTAATTTACACCGACTAACTAGAGCACACAGTCGGTTTCACAGCTCTCTAAATAAAAATATCGTTGATCTAACACCCCAAAGGCAGATTTTCTTGCTGTCTCGATCCAGCACACGTCATTCTTCACGCACACACACCGATTGGATTTTTGATGTTTCGAAGGAGCAAAAAGCGTCGAAGTCACCAATTTGATGAAATCCCCTCGAACAGCAGATGCTTAGCTAGTTTCGACGTCAATGACATGACGTGTTGACGTCGCCAAAACACCAAAAATACAGTTAAATTTTCGGGCAAAGGTTCATTGGAAAAAAGCAAAGATTCCGGTTACCGTTACAAGATTTCTGTTTAGTTCTTTTCCAGCCGAAATTCCTGCGGATGCAACCGCATTCCTGTAGACGCGTATCTGGAATTCCTGTAAATTTAACTGAAATTCCGCAAATTTACCGGAACCCTGGTTAGGAAAGTCTTGAACAGAATTCTCGTAACAGTGCTTAGATATTTTTCTCAGAGTTCGCATTCAAGCACAGATCCAAGCACATAAATACGCTTTAACAAGTTTTAGAGACATAGTTTTCATATTGAGGAGAGTGGTGTAAGGTTACATGCCCTTTCAAACCCCTCAAAAGTGCCCAAGAGATGGCTTCAAATAGCATATCGTAGGGTCGAAATTTTAAATTTTCCCGAGGGAGGATCCCCCCCCCCCCCGCATTCCTCAAAGGAGAGCCGCCCAGCCGCGACTTTTCGGTTTGCCGATGGGCCCGAAATTCTTATGGGCGGCCCTAGCTGGAGCAAAGATTACACCTATCAGTTAAGGAGCACAAGGCGTGTCCCAAAAGTACTGCACGCTTTTGTCTGGGGAGCGAACAAAAGCATATATCAAAAAACGGTTTGTGAGGGGCGATTTTCCTGGTAATTACCTACACATCAAGACCAAATTCAGCTCTGTAAGTTAAATTTATCCACTGAGTTACAGCGCAGCGTTTTGAAAATGACAAGTCGAGCTGACCCCTCCAGGATTTTTAGCATGTTTTTCAAGAAAAAAAAAGGGAGTTGAGAATTAAAAATCAAGTGGTTTTATTTGTTTAAACAATTTTGCAGAATTTTAACAAGACTGTCAAAAATGTGATGCTTGCATTTTGCTGCCCTTTGGCACTGTGTTAGGCTGCCTATTTGTTCTCTTCTCTTCTTCCATTCATTTTCTTGAGATTTTTTTTTTTTTTTTTTTTTTTTTTTTTTTTTTTTTTTTAACATGCTAAAAATCCTGGAGGGGTCAGCTCGACAAGTCATTTTCAAAACGCTGTAACTCAGTGCATATTTAACTTACAGAGCTGAATTTGGTCTTGATGTGTAGGTAATTACTATGAAAATTGCCCCTCACAAACCGTTTTTTGATTCCTCCTCGTTCGCCCCAACAAAAAATGGCCAAATACTAAAATTATTAATCTCCACTTCGACCGCTTTAATCACGGATGGATTGCAGAATATGTCACCACAAATATCCCACAAAGCAATGCGGCAGCACTGAACTGACGTAAACGGCTCTAGACGTGCTTACCTGAATTTGGCAACATCGTCATACGAATATGATGAGTAAAGAGTATAGACTTCAAGCTCAAGTCATTCGTGAAAAGCAGAGCTGCAGAGGATGGAAAACTCATTTAATATGCACGAATTGATTATTAAACCGCTAATTACACGAGTTAAGCACTGTAAAGGTCGCGGGTTTGGGGCTTGAAAGCGGTCTCTGATGTGGTAAGCAAGCAGCTGTCAGCGCGAGCGAGTGAATTTGCGCTCTCGGCGGGGGGGCCCTTTATTTCCTTCCTCAAACTTGCTTTGCGCTCATGAGTCGTGTCGACAAAGCCGCGTCTTGACGGAAGTCCCGGAATCATCATTCGGGCAAATTCCCGATCAAATACCTACAATAACTCCTTTAAATTGATATCAACTCTCATTATTATTAATCGCAAATGAAGGGCTGTAGACACGCCGCGCCATGCTCAGTTTTCTTCTTCCAACTGATCGACAGCTACTCTGAGAAGGCCCCGTACTTATTTTAGATCCATGGGAACCGAGTCCAATAAACATCAGGTTATAGTTCGGTGACGCTGTAATCTTTGTGTCCTCCGTTCGAATAAGGCATGAAATGACGATCCCCCAGAAAATTTTGGAAACAAAAAACGTTTAGCCATTTGGCCATGTGATTTGAATTCAAGGAGCAAAAACAAAAGGGTCGTTAAATACAGAACGTGTTTTCCCCCCGGTTGCCTGGATCGTAAGAGAAAAAGGTTCATCAAGGAGCTCAATATTCAGAACTATCCGGGATCAAACGCATGAGAAGCAAAAAAGCAAGAGAAAAGAAACGAGGTTATCAGCATTTGCCTGCTCAGCCCCCCCCCCCCCCCCCCAGAATTAATTCCTAGTTCCACTTAAGCCTCCAACCTGGGCCTGCACGATTGACCGAAATAACGATAGATCGAAACGAACTCTCTTGAAAATTTCGAAAATTTGTGCAACTTCCATTGATCAGAATTTAGCGGTAGTTCTCAATTTTGATTCCATGTTTTGAAATAAAGTAAGAAATCAAAACTTTTTTGAAATTTCGAGCGATCAAATCTTCGAAATTTACGAATCATCTTCGTCAAATAAAGATAATAATAATAATAATAAAAAAAAAGCTCTATGAGTGTTTGTGGCTGACGAACTTGGGAATTTTTCTGTGGTTCAGCTTTCTTTTCTTCAAAAAAAAAAAAAAAAAAAAAAAAAAAAAAAAAAAATTAAAATAAACTATTTATCTTTTTCTCTCTCTCTCTCCCCCCCCCCCCTTTCACCACCAAATCAATTTCTTTTCAATTCACAACATTAAAACCTCCAGCCTTACAATTTCACCTTCTCCTATTCCACTTCATGGATCAAAGGTCAGGATTCGCCCCTTCCCCTGCTGGCCCTGTTCACAATACTGCCTCTTGACAAACATCAATGAATCATCCTCAAGTAAGAACAAGCAGTCTATAAAAGTTGCCAGAACTTTCAAGCATTTTTTTTTCACAACTTGGTGTCTATACTTTCAATCAAATCTCCTATTCCATTAGTGTCCCAAAATGAAATTTTGAATACAGCTTTTCAAGAGTATGATGCACTTTATTTGAAATTGTCTGAATTTTAAGAATAGGTGCCTACTCATTTTTGAGAATTTTTTTTTCAGATTCTAAAAAAAAATACTGAGAGCCCATTTAAGTTGCACATCATTGGAAAGCTGGAAAAAGCACTTTCAAATGAGACCATTTTGGTCTTTCTACATAGAATGGAACCAGACTTATGACTCTTCAAATGCGAGGACCTCTGCTAAATTTTGTGAAATGGTAATCACAAAATTAGAATCGACCGGTGGTCAAAAAAATTGGATTTTTTAATCTATCGACCTAGACTAGAAGAGTGCCAGATTTCAGACAAAATTGGAGAGGTCAAGTTCGAAAAAAAGTTTTTTTGGTTTGATTTGGCATGGAATGAACCCAACTGAGACATTCTGCAAAAGCTTCCCATATTTGTTGCCAATTCATTTCTTTTACCTGAAGATATCAACTATTTAGGATGAATGATCAATTCATATTACGAGGGTGGATTTTAAAGAAAGTTTACCTATTTTTTTTCTCAGAAACTATGAATGCTAGAAAAAAAACAAACCCAGCGTTGAAATACACGTACTTTCAGCTTTCTAATGAGCATTAGTTTTTCAAATTTGGCCAACACGCTGCGGAGATATTGTGGATTTTCCTTACCCTTCTCTCCGTCAAACGTGCCCACCTTTTCACGCGCTACAGAAGTTTGCGAGTTTCGGCAGGCAATGCGCTTATCTCCGAATCAGACAACTCATTAACACCCGAGTGCATGTTGTTTACTGAACAGACTGCTTTTCTACTGATAAAATGATCCAATTTGTATCGATCTTCAAACTTTGGGTCAGTACTGAAAGTGCAATCATCATGAATTGAAGCTGGATCAACAGCTTGCGTCAAAACCTGGTTCAGGAGTATGGGGAAAGAATTTTACGACGGCTGTATACAGACATTGTTGCACCAATACAAATAATTCAAGAATCTAGTGGGTGACTGTGTCAAAAAACGAGATGAGACGCCTCACAATAATGTTATAACTTGTTTTAATAAAATAATAGCTCTATTTGACTTTTTCAAAGTCTTAAACTCATGATTTCTGTGAAGCTCCCCAGCGCGTAAAAAGGTGGGCACGTTTGAAGGAGAGACGGGTGCGTAAAATCCACGATATCTCCGCAATGCGTAAGCCAAATTTGAAAAACTGTAGCTCCTTAAAAAGCTGAGATTACGTCTGTTCCAACGCTGGGTTTGTTTTTTTTCCTAACATTAATACTTTTTGAGAAAAAAAAATAGGTAAACTTACTTTAAAATCCACCCTCGTACTTATTAAGGAAATCTTTTGCTCCTTGCAATCCAATCCAATCCAAACCAGCGGAATCAGCAGCATATATCAAATTTTAGGGGCAAAGAGACCAATTAAAGAATCACTTTCAAACCCCACTCACATAAATGAGAGTAGAAAAATTTAAAAATACCAGTTACATCTGCATAATTCAGTCTCTCTGAAACACTTTTCTCGAATTGCAGCTTGGAAAAAGTTTTACAGCAGTAGTTTTTTTTCAGTTCTGCTAATTCAAATAAAAAATTGCAGCTTGTTGAATAAGGTAAGCACTCCATGTGATTTCAAATTTTGCTGACTTCACATAGCGCCGGAACAGAAATTACAAGAAGAAAAATTGAGTAGAAACATAAAACAGTTCGCTTTAATATCTTAATTTTTCAAAATGAATACAGTTAGATACAAAAACTTACTTGATAGATGTAACAAGGAGAAATACTCAAGAGAGATTTCAAAATGATTTTTGAGAATCGAAATTTCACCCTTTCTGAGGGATCAGGACTTAGAAATAGGAATTTGTACACAATTGAAATTTGAGATGAAATCAACCTCCCCGCCTTTTCTGTGTGCTTATATATAAAACATTATTTCCTCTGATAAAGGCATCACCATACTTGTTTTTCAGCTGACCATTTACATATTCTTCAGTCTGTTCTAAAGCAATATTCATGTATCCATCCAAGCAAGCTAAGACTCCTAAAATAGAAGAACAAACAAACAAAAAACCAAATTAGGAGAAGCAGCAGACATAAAAATGATATGAGTCAGGCGACAATATATAATAGAGACTAAGCACTAGCCGTGTTCGCGGTGGCTGACTTTTCTTTCAGAACTCAACAGGAATTAATACAGGGAGTATGAGGGGGCACCATCCAACATGGTCCATACCTTGAGTGATGCACTTTTGGCGCCTCGGTCTCATTAGGCGAAAACCTCGACAACTTTTCTCATCAGTCAACGTATGGACCATGTTTGCGGTGTTCTGTTGAGACCCCCAAAAAAAAGTTGCTTCCGCAAGCAAATATGGGCAAGATGGATAGTGTAAGGTCTCCAGTATATATTGCCTCTGTTAGGTTCATCCCTTCAGACCTAAAACCACATTCCACCAAGAAATGGGTTTTATCGCCCCATCACTAGGCATGTTTTTCTCATCCAGAATGATAAGCAAGTCATATTTTCATTTTCCCCAAAGATTCCCCACTATTTGACTTTCGATTGTACATAAATCAGGTCTTAAAGGGTTAAATGACGCTGATTTGCCAAAAGGGGCTCAGTAACCACCAAAGATTGCTATTAATAGCAAACAATTAGAAAACTTGTTTTGTTTGTTCATTTTTTGATTTTGATCCAGCTTATCATCTTCTTACTTTTGATAGAACTTTGTTCATAGGATATTTTGCCTGACTATGCATGAATAGATAACTTGAGTAAATCCACAGTGTAAAATTTATTGGTACCTTCAGAAATCTGCCTGGATCAGCAGTTCTCAACCTTTTTGGTGGCCTCAAACTCCCTGAATGGCTTGGTGTAGAACCCCTTGAAAATTGATTTTTTTTAAAATCATTTTTTTTTTCAACCTTCTCTTAAAAAAAAAAAAAAAATCCTCAAGAATTTGAAAGAAACTTGGAAATTTTTGAAAGGCAAAGTTGGCTAACTTAATTTGAGGAAACAGCCAATACTAATTCCATGTTAGCTGCATGCAAATTGCCACAGTTCTAATCTCAAATTGCCAAAGCCAGAGACAGATAGAGACCCAGCACAAAGCTTGCGACAGGTGTCCACTTTTCGGGGTTCAATTTCGGTCGGAACTCATCAAAACAACAGCCGACAGTCGCCTACTGTTGACTGATGAGCGCCTGGTTTGCATTCGACAAGCAAAACTTGTTTCCGTTTCCGGGACCGCGGACCAATCACAGCCTTTTGTTGAGCTCACCACTCAACAGTAGGCGACTGTTTATCGTTGCAGCCGGTGACTCCCGAACAAAACTGTGACCGCCAAACTTGCTTCACTTTTCTAACACGGGGAGCATACGGAGTGCTGAGTCTCTATTTGTCTCTGGCCAAAGCTCTTGTCCAGTGGTGACTCGTGCGATTTGGCAACCATGCATAAAGTCCATTTAAACCTAGGTGAAATAATCGACTCTTGAGGAGGCTGACTGCCTTCTGGAGAATCAATTGTTTTACATTTATTTAAATGGAGGAAAAGCAATGTTGCAAAATTGCACGAGCTGCCACTGCTCTTGTCTATCTCTTTTCCAAGAAAAAATTTTTCTTGCCGACCCTTCCATCCTATCCTCATTTTTCTCTGCCTGTTCTTTTGTTGATCCTTGATGTTAGAAAGAAAAGTCGGAAAGTTTATTCTCGACAAGGATATGAAAGCCAATTAGCAGTAAATAAAATTGGTTACGCTTCTAGAGCTCGTTTCACGAAAGAGGGCCGATGACAAATCATGCAGCTCGCTGCGCAAAGATGTGCTGAAGTGCAAAAACGCAAATTGTCTCTGTGCAGTAAACTAATCTATCTGTCATCCGCCAACTTTCATGGAACGACCTCTACCAACTACCATTTTTACAATGAATACAGGTTACACAACATTTTCCATTTTTATTTCTTTCACTGAGGATGTTAGTAAGTAAAAGTCGAACTGGTATGATTCATTCATACATCATTTGGATAATTAAGGTAAATTTTCAGCATTTAGGGCAGATTTCCTTCAATAGAGCTCTACCGTTTGATTAATGTCAAATTACAGGAAAAAAGTAATTCTTATTTAAGAAAACGGAGAGTCAATTACAGATAATCATTTGAAGATTGTCAGGGCAAAAAATCTTGTCGATAACTTTAAAAATAAGGCTAAAAGGACCAAAATAGGAATATAGCATTTCAACATCTTAATCACTAGAATAACAGATTTGAAAGAAATGAAATTGACTATAAACCAAGCAAAACCACTTATTAAAGTTTACCTCGATAATCCACACCACTGTTGAGCTTTACTACAACTGGCCTGCCATGAATTTGTGCCATGAAATGAGACAGCGCTTCCTTTCGACTCATCTTTCAGTTTCCCTGAAAACAAAGAAAATTATAAAAAAAGCTTTTTTAGGGATTGGTCTTCCTTAAATACCTGGAGCTCAAACATGGTTAACTATTCTCAAAATGTAGGAAACTTTAAACTGCTTTTATCAGACTTGCAAGAAGAAAGAAGGCTTTTGTCTAGGCCCAATCTTCATTTTACATGATTTAATCTTTGCTGCTTTAATTTTTTTGCATGGTTATCTCGCTCTATACCAGTACTGAATGTAGCTCAACACACTGCCACCAAAGTGACAAAGCCCTGAATGCGTAGGTATGTCAAGTGTTACACAATGCCCTATCAAAAGATAAGAAAATGTGAATGGAGTTTGTGGAGTACAGCTTTATACTCATATGCATCCTATAATACGATTTTGTCAAATATGACTTGACACCCAAGCGGTAAGGACTAGGATCCCTCCTTTTCTGATACTGACAGATTGCATATCAAATTCCTTCCCAGGAGCATACAGAAGGAGGGGGGGGGGGTTCAGGGAGCTTGAGCTTCCTTCAGAATCCCAATATCTAGGGATGGTGCAGAAGACTTAAGGGAATAACTATCAAACGCTCATCAGTTCCAGCCTCTTCTAACAATAATATTTTGTACGCCACAGCTCTTTCCAACTATCTATAAACACTTTGATCCATGCTAAGATTGTTACGTAGTCTTTGTCCCCACTCATCCCGTATTCAAAGCAAGCCCCAAGCATGAACAAAGCATGAACCCAGGCTTCTTTCCATCCGTCTTCATAACATGGATGGATACAGGAACTGGTCTGTTTCTCTCTCTTCCCATTTCAATGCTAATGTAAAAAAAGGATAGGAGAGGAGACCATCTTGTGGCTTCAGCCCCTATCTCCATCCTTTTCTAACGCACGTGTTCAAATGAGGAAGACAAAATCCGGTATCCGCACGCGGTTCATCAGTTTGAGCCACTATGTCAGATCAGCTCAACAACGTGAGAGAGAATTGCAAGATAATGAAACAGCTCGATTGTAAGAAGTACAGCGAGTTCTTAAAAGAGCGTACCTACACAAGAGTCAAGTAAGAAATTCGATGATGCTTGAAGTCAAGTCACAAGTGTAACAAGTGGATGAGTCGGGGTTCTAAAAATGGTACATCTAGCGTCCCTTCGATCAATAAATTAGAACTTACCTTGTAGCTTAAAAATGAAGAGTTAGGAACGGAATTAAAATTCAGCTGAACGGCAAATTGGTCACTTAGTTAGATAAAATATCGATACATGATACGTTTGAGCACATCAATAGTTCAGTAACCTCACTTTCCGTTGTTTACAATTTTATAAAATAACCCGGCGAAATGATGCTGCTCCAACTCACCGCATCGCAGCAAGCGCTACCGTCGGGGACGTGAGGTGGAGGGGAGACCAGCGGCTTTTTCGGTTTGACGCGCAGCTCTCCCATAAAATCAATGATGGAATCTTTGACGGGTATTTCTGAAATAATGAATTTAACGGAAACGAATGTATCTATCAAACTATCTATCAACTTTCCGATATCGAAATGATATCTCTACGTGAGTACGTTTAGTAAACTTGAACTCATAACATTACTTCCTAGTGTTACTACTGTACTGATACAGCAAAACTGCTTGCTTTAACAAAGTTCATGGTCTAATTTTCAATTCCATGCTGAAATTCATCGAGTCTCGAAGGAAATAAATAAAAAAAAATCACCCACAACGTGTCTACTCCGTCGCTGTATGGATTAAATCAAGGAAATCAAGGAGCAAAAGCTTAGTGCGATGGCCGGGAATCGAACCCGGATCAACTGCTTGGAAGGCAACTATGCTGACCATTACACCACCATCGCGCTCCTGTTTTCAGGTGACAAAATCGCGCCTTATAAGTTCTTGAATCCCAGATCTGGTTTGTGTTACTGTCTACTCGATTATCTTTTAATCTTTTTTATTTTTTTTTATTAATTTTTTTGTCGATATTTCTAAATTCAACACATTTTCTTGGACAGCTCTTTTCCCCTTGCATTATTTCTAAATTTTTTTGGTTAAATTGAAAAGTATTGATGCGGTATAGGTAAGTAACAATTTCTTGATCCTTAATCCAAGATGAAGGGCTGATTGGCAAAAAGGCACATCAAATATATTATCTAGGGGGTTTTGGTTTAAGACCGGAAATGTGCTCTATTAGGCAAGGGGTATCTAAGTATGGGAAAAAAGTAACGGTCCAACCCCTCCTCTATATGGGTGAATAGGGCGCATCAGAGTGAGGCGTGAGGGGGGGGGGGAAACCACTCCCCACCAAATTGTATATTTTAAATTAGGAACCCCATTTTCATTACAGATTGAAAAATAATGCAAAATTTCAAGATTTTCAGCGAAACTGCAAGTCAATATCGATTTTCGTTTCCGGTACATCGAACCTTAAAGTTCGATTTTGGACGATTTTCAAAAAATTATGACACCTTCAAGGAAGGTTGGAATTGAATATACTAAGAGCTAAAAATACTTTCCAAAACAAATACTTTTCAGTTGTAAATACATTGATCAACTAAAATTTACATTGTTGCCAAATTTTGATCGACTCAAAAATTCTAATTTTTATCAAAATTATCGAAAATATAGATCAGGTGATGTTCTTGATAAACGGTCCAAATCCACAGTTTCTGCTCCGAGGCTGTCTGCTGAGGGCGAGGAAGTACTGCAATGCTCTCAAGAATCCCATAAAATTCTAAATAAATTCGAAACAAATGATGTTATAATAATGTGTGCATGAGAATCAACGATTGTGTGTGTGCCTTAGAATTGCTTGCTCATTCACTGTTTATGAGGGCTAAACAAGACACTCCCTCCTATAACCAAGGGTCAATCGACATATGTAAAAACTACCCTCACATTGATATTTTATGTAAAAAAATTGTTCCATGAGTCAAGAGTTTAAACAAAAACCCCGGTGTGTCAATAATTAACTTGAAAAAGGGTATATCAGTTGGTCACAACTTTGGTTTCCCTTGAAGTCCCTTTTTTAGTAAAAAAAAAAAAAAAAAAAAAATGATTCGAGTGTGCTAATTTGCCCTTTTCGGCCTTTAAGCCCTTCAAATGTCGCGTCGTTCGGTTAACAATAGGCGTGAGAGGTCAAGGAATGAGAAAATTCTGCATCTTCACATTTCTACCCAGTGCATCGCATAAAAACGACGCTTATAGAGCTCGTTTCAGAAGTGTAGGCGGACCAAACCCATAACCTTTGGCGAATTTTCAACTTTTATTCCTCCAAATCAACACCGAATTTGCCCCTGACTTTATGCTTTTGTATTTAAAGTTTTCCTCATTGAAAAGTGAACACTCAATTTTATTTTTATTCATTTTCATCAAGTAATATCAGAAATAATGTTGACAAATTCCAAAGATTATTGGTCTAGGTCCGCCTACACTTCTGAAACGAGCTCTAGCAAAATATTGCAAGAGCCCCATTCTCGTTTTTAGCGACCTGCGCTAAGAATGAATGGGCGAATGGGGCTGTTGCACACTTTTGCTATATAAGCGATTTACTAGTCGATTCTGGTGTACAAACCTCCAAAAATAACGATGGCAGCACTAAAAACTTCCGAAATCCACTCCTAAACTTAATGAACGCTTTTATTTGCGCGAGAGTAATGGTGGTTTAGGGCACTAATACTGAGAGATTTCCATCGAACAACACTGTACGAGTATAAACTCCACCAAGAAGTGACCAATAAGAGACGACTTTCATTTGACACAGGTGTCACTAGGTGTCACGGTACCATTCATCGGATGTAGATCACACTCAGATGAGGATCCAGAAAATTTTTCTGGGGGGGGGGGGCACGCCTGCGAAAGTTTGAAATTTGAAGCGTTGGTGGAAGCAATTTCGTGCTATTTTCTATAGAAAAAAGGAAAAATGTGAGGCTTCTGGGGGGGGGACACGGGGGCACGGGGGCACGCCACTGATTATACTACTCTGATGACTATTTACTTTGTGAATCATCCTTGTCAGCATAAAGAGAGTGAAGAAATTAAGATAGGAATCTCCCATTATTGCTGCCCTCAACCACCACTACGCCCGCGCAAATAAAATCGTTTATTGAGTTTATAGGAGTGGATCTCGGAAGTTTTTCGTGGTGCCATCGTTAGTTTTGGAGGTTTTTACATCAGAATCGACAGTTAAATTGCTAAGATCAAAAGTTTCCAACAGCCCGCGCCCCCAAGGAGGGCGCGGGGCGAGAGAGGCAGAAAGAAAATTGCAACCCTGTATTTCTTCTCCGTCCCTTTTGCGTCATCCCTTTCATCGAGCAGGCAGACAGCGACACTGCGGAAAGTCAGATTCAGATGGTATTTCCACAAAAGATCTGGAGTAGAGCGCTGAGCGCCCCACTTGACGCGGCTTATTCAATTTTCTTGGCGTGTCTTTTGAACTCCTCGAAAACTTTTTTATACATAAAACAATGGCCTGATAACAATCCACAGTTATTATTGAGACAATATTGATCACAACTGTTTCATTAGAGTTCATTTTCGCATTCGTCTCTCCTTATGATACAACCCCCTTCTTACCACCCCCCCTCCCCCTCCACTATCTTCTCCCACCCTCCTTACCTTTCCCTCGAGTCCTATTTAGACCCCCTGCTATTAACTCTTACAACCCTTTCTTTTTCCAACCCTATTTTTTCCTTCCATCCGAGCGATCGAGAACAACCTGTCGCACAGGGGCTCGGAGTATGGATTTTTCTGGACTTAAAAAATCTTTAGATATATTGCTGCATCAGATTAATCAAATTAAAAACAGTATAGCAAAAACATCAGAAATGGTGCGCCTTCATTTATTAAGGTAGACTAAAACGGCACAGGTGCGTACGAATAGTCAACTAAGTACTCCCAATCAGTGGCGTAGCGTGCAATTTGGCAACGTTGTATTGTGTCCATTTAAACCCATGAAAAAGATCGAACTAGTGGGTGTTCAGTGAACACCTTCGCATTCGACCTTTTACATGGGTTTAAATAGACACATTTCAACGTTGCCAAACTGCACGCTACGCTACTGCAGTCCCAAGGTGATTTTAAAAATGGTTTACATTTCATTTCATCCCCTCTTCTGAATCAGGTGCGGCAGTGCCTTACTTGCCTCACCCGGCGACTGAGTCCCTTTCCTATTTTTTAGGTGGCAACACCTCCTAGCCCACAAATAGAGCCTTTTAAGTTGATATACGAGAAAGAAAGAAAAAGGCAGGGTAGATTTTGTTTAAAATATGAAAAATTCTGAAAAATTTGTTGTCTGATTTAAAACGATCAAAGATTTTTGTATTTTGATTTTTTAACGATTAATATAAATCAACTCTAGGGTGAGAATTATGATGATTTCTAAAAGCTAAAAAGAGTGAATTTAAGCGTGGAAAAGCCTTCATTATGGCAGTTATAGTATTTTTTTACTGACAATTTGCGAAACCAGAGAATTAGATACCCTCTAACTAACATCATGAATTCTGATTTATTAATTTTTTTTTCTTTATAATGGGGCAGTTGCAAGGGTCTGAAATTTTATGTTTTTTATGTAGAAAATGATAGTACTTGATAAGCTGGGAAAAATGGTGCCTTTGGTTTTTTCCTAAAAGTCTTGGTTTTGGAGATACACGCGTGTAAAGTTGCAAAAATTCGTGTGTGTAGTGACGTCAATACGCGGAATCCCCATTTAAGACAATGTATTTTGGGCCAAAATCTCATTTCCGGAACAATGGGACTTAATTAGAAACCAAAGGCATCTTTGTTCTTAGCTCATCAAGTACTTACTTCCATTTTCTTCATAAAAAACACAACATTTCAGACCCTTGCAACTGCCCCATTGATGGTATATTTTCCACACAGTTTCTTCGAATTTTTATTTCATGTTTACCATAAATCTTTAATTTTGTTCTCGGTAAATATGAGCAGATTTGTCCACCGTGCGCCGCGCCGTAGTGCAGAGTGTAGTGGCCTCACTTAGCTGCGCAATTATTCGATTCGTGTAAAACAATAGTAGCAAGTTAATTCTTCGCTTGTCACCACATAATTTTCTTTTGCTCCAACTGATAGAAGTGCTCGAGCGAAGAATTTTATCTCTCTCTCTGAATGCAAGAGCTCTGTGCATTGTATTGTATCACAGTGATTCGATCGCGTATTGAGGGCACCTATAACAAATCACCTTCATCTCTATACGCTGCGCTCTGCTCTATGGCTCATGAAAAGGGAACAAAGGGGATAATTTGCAGATTTTGATCTGACTATGGATTTAAAATTAGTCAAACTAGAGACGCGTGATGGAGGAGGCCTTTGTGAGTGGAACCTTGTTATACTTGAACGTGCTCGATATTTATGCCTATTGAGCTCATTCCAGAAGAATTGGGTGGCGGATCTAGCAAATTCAAAATTTGCTGTGCTATCACTTTTTTCCTGCCTCAAAATTATTGCAGTTAAAATTCAAAATGAACTGGAGTGATGAGAAAAAAACAAGAAACAAAAAACGGTCATCACATTTTTGTGAACTTCGAAATTTAAAACCTATTTTTGAGCAAAGCGACTCCAAAACGGGGCTTATTGCCTAAAATGGGGCAGTTGCAAGGGTCTGAAATGTTGTGTATTTTAAGATAGAAAACGATAGTAAGTACTTGATAAGCTGAGAACAACAGTGCCTTTGATTTTTTCATAAGTGTCTTCGTTTTGGAGATACACGCCTATAAAGTTGCAAAAATTCGTGTGTGTAGTGACGTTACTACGCGGAACTCCCATTTAAAACAATATGTCTTTTGGGCCAAAATCTCATCTCCGGAACAACGGGACTTAATTAGAAACCAAAGGCATCTTTGTTCTCAGCTCATCAAGTACTTCCATTTTCCTCATAAAACAACAACATTTCAGACCCTTGCAACTGCCCCTTTGGTGAACACATTTTTGACAACCCATCCATCGTTATTCGTCAAATAACTCTAAGCAGTTTGACGGCCCGCCAAACTGGACATAATTATTATGACACATACATATAGTTGTTTGCATAGGCGGGTACAGAAATTTGTCTGTCTCTCTCTCTTCCTATTTGAACACTTGTGCTAAATAAGGATAGCAAAGGGGGTCGTCATGTGACTTTAGCCCCTGTTTCCATCCTTTTCTAACGCACGCGTTCATATGGGAAGAGAGAGAGAGTCGAGAGACAGAGAAATTCCTGTATCCGCTTATGGCTTGTTTGACGAAAAGAGCAGCGACTTAAGGTGGATTTGCAGCGTTTGGTTCCATATTCTGCCACCACAAGAAGATACGTTCTTTAAATGGAAAAAAAAATCACAGTAAACGCAAATATATGGAAAGCAGGGCTTCTATGGACCCTCGAAGCAATCTAATGAACGTTTTATTACCAACAGTAATGCTAAAATGTTACGAAATAAGCGTGAAACTATTGAATTTCGGAAACCCTCCCGATTCCAGAAGCAGACGCCATGACGCCAGTGGCCGATGTAGGGAAATTTACGAAATTCAATAGTTTCACGCTTGTTTCGTAACACTTTAGCATATTTTTGGTAATAAAATGTTCCTTAGATTGCTTCCGAGGCTCCACCGAAGCCTTTTTTTCCATTTATTTGCGTTGACTACTATTTTTACCATTTAAAGAACGTATTTTTTGTCTGGTGGCAGAATATGGCTCTAAGCGCTGAGGATCCACCTTAACATGCAAAAGTTGTATGTATATGGCTCAATTGGCTCACCTGCTCATCGATGCTCATCGATGTCAGTTTGATCATGTATATCATGTGCTATTGTGAGCAAAGTAAAATAAATAATCAAAAGCGCATATATGAATATGTCATCAGGACGCAAAGTGGTGATCGCAACGGCGACAAATAAGCGATCCAGGAGCCCCGGCCAATCAGCGAGCCTTTTCAATAGATACGAAAAATTAATTCGAAAATGATGGAATTGAATGGTAATTCAAACCTATTTGCAACACCCCCCCCCCCCCCCCTTTAAAGTCATTCGGAGACGGACGTGCGAAAGAGTTGTTTCTTTTAGTGTTACTTATACCGCGAAACTGTACACGGACTGACGACGCTCAACGCCCCCCCCCCCTCCCTTCAATACTCCGTAGTGTGCCTACTGTTTCCGCTTGCAACCTGTGCCTTGAGCCCTTCGCAATTCCGCGATTTCCGCGGTGCTCGGTATACGGTATTATTGTACGGAACCGTATCCTCCTCCTTCATGCATCGGAACTCGCGACACCATAGCGTTTAAATATATGCACACATGTCTATATGTATACCTACAGTTCCTCTGGCAGTGTGGACCGTGCACACTGCACAGACACCGCGACCGGTCGTTCCCATTCAACCATGCATACGAAATTTCGATTTGGGGTCAGTCAAATGAGGCTATTCAAATCGCGGCTACCCCCTTCCCCCTCCCCTTCCATTATCCCCCTCCCCCCTTTCAATAAAGCTTCCTCCCCGATTTCTCGCGATCCGTTTCCGTCTCGTTTGCGCTCCGATTACATTTTTACTATCCGCGGATCCTGGATCGTGGAATCTGCGCTTCCTTCACCGCCCAGGGATCCAGGAGTTCGTACTTCTCTCTCTATTTCCCTGCCACTTGATCGTGTGTGTTAGTGAGGGACGGATTGAGAGTAGTTACGTGATTTTCATTCTTCAATCCATCCTTTTCTAACACTCCTTCCTGTGTTCTAATTGACTGGAAAGAGAGAGAGAGAGAAAGAGAGAGAGAGAGAGAGAGAGAGAGAGAGAGAGAAAGAGAGAGAGAGAGAGAGAAAGTATTCCCTTGATCCGCCAGTGCATATAGCTTCCTTCATCCGTGAGTCTTCAACCGGGCGATGAAAATTTAATAAACACTTTGAATGAGGGAATTGCAGATAAAGAAAAAAGCATTAAAGCATTAAAGAATCAGCATTTTCTGCTACAACAAAGAGTTAGGGGTAGTCTTAACGAATTAGTCCTCTGGTAATTGAATGGGAAAGAGAAAGGAGTTTATTATTAGAGAGAAGTGATTTGTGTTTGGAAATTTGATTCGATGTCAATGCGTGATGCGATTGTTGGCGGTGAGAATATATATATTTTTTTTAAATAGGACGCCACACTATGTGGTATTTGACCAAAAAAGCTGGCATAAACTAAAAAAAAAAAAAGTCGCTATTGGGAAAAACTGTTGTGATATTCGGAATCTACATAGATTTTTGCATTAGAAACTTGTATTTAGCGGGTCTAAACTAGATTAATTTAACTAGAATCCACCAGGGGAAAAATCAGTTTTACCACCATTAAATTTAGCCTCAGCACGAGACTATAATCAAAGTAAAAAAAAAAGTGTTTCAAATGAAGTCCGAAAAAAAATTTTGTACATGGATCGTCTTCCTGAAGGTATTTACAATCAGTTTATGCCTATTTTATCCAATTTTAATTTGAATTTGATATTTTTTTGCTATTTCAAAGTTTTTAGCTAAAAACGTAAATTTTCCGATTTTCAAGAGAACTTAAGTTCAATTATCCTGCCACATCCCGCGGGTATATATATGAGAAATGATGGTCCTTAGTGCGTACTAATAGGCCTTGAAGTCAGAAGTTGCGGAAAAATGCGGCTTTTCCGGGAAAATTAGTTCGAATCTTGCGTTTTTGCACGAAAATCTCGTTTTTACGTGTTGTAAGGGCTACATCGCTACAAAAGTGAAATTTGGCAACACCGTCCAAATGACTTGAAACTAAGTATCCAAGGGTACTTTTTAACGCCGAATTCAAATTTTGCATCATTTTTTCAAAATTCGAAAATCCAAGATGGCTGCCGACCGATAAGTCAAAAAATTTGTCGGCGGCCATCTTGGATTTTCAAATTTTGAAAAACTGATGTAAAATTTGAATTCAGCGTTCAAAAGTACCCCCGAATACCTAATTTCATGTTATTTGGACAGTAGAAACAGTTTATGCCAACTTTTTCGGTCAAATACCACATAGTGCGCCACCTCGCCTCACTCAACAGTCATACGGTGAGGTTAAGTTCGGAAAATCGAGGTGAGATTCGACTAAGCAAATGGCGCGGGTATTCATAGGTAAGTACAGTAGTGTCATTACTTTAGCGCTCACGGAGAAAAATTTCTGATTGAAATTACGGAACGTTTTAAGAAATTGGGGTAAAAAGAAATTCCTTTTAAAATAATAAGAATTCTTATTGATCCAACGATTCTTTCTTGTGCTTCTTCTGAATCATCAGAACGTTCAATTGGACCAATGATAATTCTCGTTGAATCAATAAGAATTCTTATTATTTTAAAAGGAATTTCTTTTTACCCCATTATTAATAATACGTGCCGCAATTTCAACCAGACATTTTTCTTCTTGCTTTTGGATTATTGATTCCGCAACTAATTGGTGGTTTTTGGCAACTTTTTCAAAACTTCCTTGGCGCATTTGTTGTATTAATTCTCTCTTCCGTCATAATAACGACCCGTGACCGACGACCATCACATCGTGACCAATCGAGGGGTTAATTTTCAAATGTTGTGCAACCCTTGCACTCATGAGCATTTGACTAAAAATTATTCCCTCCCTCCTTTTTCACCATCCACAGAGATAGGAAATTTCTTTAGTACCAGCCTTATATACCCCCCTGCGTAGGCATAGGTGGAACTAAGGGGTGGGGGAGGCTAAGCCCGCAAGAAAATTTTGGAAACAAAAAACGTTTAGCCATCTTGCCATACGATTTGGCACATCCCAAAATTTCGGTTCTCTCGGAGAATTCAAGGAGTAATATTTAACAAAAAGGTCGTAAAATAAAAGGTTTGGGGGGGGGGGCGGTGTTTTCACTCAAAACCTGCCTTGATTTTAAGAAAAAAAGGGTCATCATCAAGTAGCTCGATGGTCTCGAGTTATTGGAAGTAAACGCATGAGAATAATAATAAAAAAAAAAGTCATACGTTTTTTTCAGCCTCTTTCCCCCTCCCCCCTTCCCCAGAAAAAATTCTAGTTCCGCCTATGTGCGCACGCCACTGAGGTCATCACTTTGTGTTAGTATATTTCCCAGAAGTCCGTATCAAGTCTAAGACAAACTAAGGATTAAAATGGGAACTAGACCAACAATAAATAAAAACTTCCGAGACGTTTCGGTGCACTCACAGCAGCACCATTATCAATCGAAAAATTATAATTTTATTTTTATTCTTATAATTTTCCGATTGATAATGGTGCTGTGAGCGCACCCAAACGTCTCGGAAGTTATTATTTATTGTTGGTCTAGTTCCCATTTTAATCCTTAGTTTGTCTGTGATGTTTTTTTTGGCCATTTAGTTAGTAATTGTTTTAATCAAGTTTAAGTTGAAAAGCACGAAACTCATATTTTGATATACAAAGCGGGCCTGCTCGTTGGCTCATGGTTCTCAGAATTTATCATATCAATAAACATATACTGTTTAGTGTATAGTATGTATTCTTAAATACTTTACACCCTTTTAACTGTGCTCGCTATATAAATAATAAACAAAACACTCGAGATATTTTAATGAACGTATCTGAAAGGGCACGACCAAAATTAACTTCGAACAGTTGTCCCGTTTTGCTATTTTGAAAGTTGTGACTAGCCGCGGGGAAATTTATGGCGCCAATTAGCTTTCGAATTTCTTATCTACCCTCTGCCTCTCTCCATTGCTAAATATGAGCCAGCGACGAGAGTTTGTTTGAATTTAGCTGCGATGATAATGGATCTAAATTGGATCTCTATGAATTTATGATTCAATTATATCAGTAGGCAATGACAGTTTTATGACCGTTGCAGATTTATGAATTATGATTATGAGATCCACGCAATAGTTGATGTGTTTCAATGTTACATCATTCCACTTTAGTATACGCCGGGTATTTATGCAGTTTTGCACTTTGGCCGATAGATTAGTAAAAAGTAAGTAGACTCTATGACTTTCCGAAGACATATGGGCGGATACAGAGAATTGTCTTTCTCTCTCTCCTCCCATTTGAAAACGTGCGTTAGAAAAGGACAGAAGAGGGGGCCAAAGTCACGTGATGGCCCCCTTTGCTGTCCTTTTCTAACACATATGTTCAAATGGGAGGAGAGAGAGAAAGACAATTCCCTGTATCCACCCATGTCCGAGGAAAGTATCTACGTAGAAATTTCCATTCCTCCCATGGCCGGGCGGAGCCAGCAATTTGGCAACTGTGGATTCTTCCCATTTGAATGTATGAGAAACAATCGATTCTTGAGGGGGCCATGGCCCAATTTCTAATCAATTGTTTCCCATACATTCAAAAGGGAAGAATCCACAGTTGCCAAATTGCTGGCTCCGCCCACGATTCCTCCATTTCTTGACCAGTTTTAACCCTTCACTGCATGAAGTTCCACCGGTGGAACAAATTCTTCAAACGCTCATATACAATACAGGTTTTGAGATATGCCTTTGGCGCATGGTGGGTCAACGCGGGAGAAGGTATGTTTTGAGCTAAAAAAAAAAAAAAAAAAAAAAAAAATTGGCTGAAAGAAATCATCATGCAGTGAAGGGTTCGTGATCGCAATCATGTCAGGGGGGAAATTTGCCCCCGTATCCAAACTGACCACATTTTGATTATTTTTATAAAGTTTCCGGCATTGGCTTTTTGAAAAATCCAATTAAAGTAAAAAAAAAAAAAAAAATTAAATAAAAAAAAAAAAAAAAAAAAAAAAAAAAATCCCGCCATTTCTTTTGGTGTTATATCACTTGTAAAAAACGAGTAAAAAATAGAAAAAAGAGAATTTTGACCGAAAAACCGTCAAATTATTTTTTTCACTATTTTTCCCATGTATTTGACCACCTAATACATTGAAAAATCCACATTTGCTTGAAAAAAAAAAAAAAAAAAAAATCATGCAGTGAAGGGTTAAAGAATTTTGCAGTTTTCAGGTAGGTATTTCAGAGTCTAACAGAATTGCCACTCGAAAATATGTCGTGAACAATCTAGAACTAGCTTTGGAAAATAATGGGATAGAATTATCAAGGCGATCAGATTTTCGATCAGAAGACTTCCTTTTGAAGGTCATAAACTCTATACCAACAGAAACCCTGCAATCTGCATACATCACTGGGTGACCTAATGACCTTATGGAAGATCGGTTATCGTTGCTCATCACCCATCTGCACTATCTATGAAAAACTATCGATTAAACGGATCGCTTAACTTGGTCGCTAATGAATGATCGATTATAATTTTATTGCTTACCGTTGGTTTACAACGACTTTTCAATTTATGTAGATTTATAACGCATCCCAGATATACTTCAATCGCAAACAAATTTCAAAATCTAAGAAAAAAAGCGGTTGGATAAGTTGTAGAGAAATTTGTTGATGTTTTCTTTTTTCTTTTTTTTTCTTATTAAAAATAAATTAATTTTTATTAACTTATTATAAATACATTTTTTTTAAAAGCGCACACCTCTAGCTATTTCAAAGCTCCAGATTTGTTCACGTAACATGACTTTGGTCGATAACATTCCTTCGCGGGGGTAAAAGCCCGCGCGCACCGCGCAAAGTCGCGGCCACGATGAATGGTGGAATCCATCGAGGAATGGGCTTTTTTTTTTCTCCTCCTCTTCTCCTCTCCTTCAATTCTTCTCCTCCGTCTTTTTCTCTCTCACTTTTTAACTCTCTTCTCCCCTCTCTCCATACTACACTAGGCTCTCTCGCCGCAATGATTAACCTTTTTATTGGTTTCGTCAAAAGGAATTACCTTCTAATCTTCTTACAAGTTAAAATCACTTTTTTTTTTTCTTCGCTCGAATATTTTCAGCACCCCTTTCTTCTCCTCCTTTAATTCTTGCGCTGCCGCAATAGGATAAAAATATTTACCAAACTTTACAGGTTAATCGGCGAGAGGGAGAAGCAGTAGCGGAAAGAGAGAGAAAATATCTCTCTCTCTCTCTCTCTCTCTTCATTGAAACACGCGTGTATGAGACAAGGATGGATAAAGAAATAAAACCCCCTCTTTGTATCCTTTTCCTATTTATTCATTCAAAGGGGAAATGAGAGAGACAGAAGAGATCCTAGTTGCGCCACCGATTCTCTATCTCCCTCCGTCTCTCTCTCTCTCTCTCTCTCTCTCTCTCTCTCTCTCTCTCTCTCTCTCTCTCTCTCTCTCTCTCTCTCTCTTCTCCATTGAAACACTTGTATTAGACAAGGATGGATGCGAGGAAATAGAACGCCCTCCTTTTATCTTTTTCCTACTTATACATTCAAAGGGAAAACGACAGAGATGGAAGAAATCCTGACTGCGGTGCAATGGGAGAAGGGTTTTCTGGAATGGTGAACTGCGGCGATGCGCTTGAAGAGTCCCTGCAGGAGACTTTTGCGTCGTGTACTACACATGGGCAGATACAAGAATATGTATGTCTCTCTCTCTCTCTCTCTCTCTCTCTCTCTCTCTCTCTCTCTCTCTCTCTCTCTCTCTCTCTCTCTCTCTCTCTCTCTCTCCTATCATTTGAACTATGTGTTATAAAAGGATAGAAGAGGGGGCTATCACATGACTTCGGCTCTTATCTCCGTCTCTCTCTAACGCACGCATTCAAACGGGAGAAGAGAGAGAAACAGGCAAATTCCTGTATCCGCCCCGTGGCACTGGCGCAACCAGGATCTCTTCCATCTCTCTCATTTCCCATTTGAATGTATAAGGAGGAAAAGGACAGAAAGAGGGGGTTTCATCCCCTCGTCGATCCTTGCCTTACATACGTTTTTTAATGGAGAAAAGATAGAGATGAAGAAACTCTCGGTGCGCTACTGGCCCGTGGTGCTGCATCTGTACGCTCGCAAGGAATCATTATTCGCTGGTCTTTTCTTGCGTGTCTTGCTCTTTTTATACTAAATGTGGTTTTCTTCCAGTTTTAAAACTTTCAGCTTCGGTGAGTTGAAAGGTTTATGTGCTTATACTGTATAGTTTCACGCGGTTTTAGATAGTTTCCTTACCATTCCACCCCCTTCCCCTCCAACGTCACAACAACGTTCAGATGCCTCAGTGAAATTCAGGCTGAGTTCGGATTAAGATGAATACGCATGCTTTTATTTTCATCCTTTACTGCAGAGCGTTCAAGCGAGTTAAGTAATCTTGACTGTAATTATCAAATTTCGGCTTGAAATCGATGTCTATAACGCCGCGATGCAAAAGCTGTGGAGAGTGCATAAAGCTGATTTCGATCATGTTTTTTTCCGACATCAGACACGGGACGAAAGTAGCTCTGGTAAAAGTGTTTCATGAAGTTCCGTGATCAAAATTCTGTGGGCACTATTTCCGTGGGTGATTATAATTCTTCCATGAAATTACATGGGAAATCTTATGGAATCCCGCAACGGCCCACAGGATTTCATGAAATTTTATGGAAAAATAATAATTCACCCACGGAATTCCATGAAATGGTAATGGAAAAGTAACATTTTGCCCGCAGATTCTATGGAATGTTATGGGAAAATAATATTTTGCCCACAGAATTCCATGAAATTTTATGGAAAAATAATAACTGCCCACGGAAATAATTAACACGGAATTTTGGTCTTGAAAATGGGGCAGTTTCAAGGGTCTGAAATGTTGTGTTTTTTATCAAGAAAATGAAAGTACTTGATGAGCTGAAGACAAAGATGCCTTTGGTTTCTAATTCAGTCCCATTGCTCCGAAGATGAGATTTTGACCCAAAATACATTATTTTAAATGGGGATTCAGCGTAGTGACGTCATTACTCACACGATTTTTTACAACTTTACACGTGTGAATCTCCAAAATCGGGACACTTCGGAAAAAACAAAGGCACCATCGTTTTCAGCTCATCAAAAACTACAACTTTCTTCATAAAAAACACAACATTTCAGACCCTTGCAACTGCCCCATTCATGGAACACTTTAACCTGGGACATTGTCACGTTGAAGTACAATTTTGCATTTTCCCCTTGGAATAGGTTCCATAAATTTAAATGTTTAGATATACAGGATTTTTTTTTTTTTTTTTTTTTTTTTTTTTTTTTTTTTTTTTATTATTATTATTATTAAAACCAACTGGTGGTATGAATTTTGAACACGGGCGGATTTACGTCCCTTGAGCTGCCCTACGCAATCTTGAATTTAAGGCCCCTTAGAGGAAGAGTAGGATGCCGCGGGGATCTGGGGCATTTACTTAGAGAGAAGGGAAGTTCGGGGTTTCTTCCTTTATAATATTAAAAAAAAAAAAAAAAAAAAAAAAAAAAAAAAAAAAAAAAAAAAAAAAAAAAAAAGCACTAAAAACTCAATTTTCAACTTTTTCATCAGCAAAGTTGTTATTTTCAAACCTTCTGCATGCCTTTTCTTATTCTGCATTAAAAAGACCATTCTCCAAATCAATGCCACTGTCGTCATTTTCGCCGGATTTTACTTAAAATTCGACGTTTCACATTCATCTGTTGAAAAAGGTTGCAATGGCCTCATTGGCTGACAAAGAAAACGGGTCTCTCCATTGGACTAGCTATTGAGAGTGATTTTCTCGATCGACAACGACAAAACTTCTTTTTTCCATGTCCTGATTTTTTTCTACTCTCTTTTCCCTTTTTCATACCTTTACATTTATCGTCACTTAATCCTTTCATACCGAGTTCACTTTGGCGAGACTTTTTTAAATGGCTGTTGTAACGAGCAGATTTATACAAGTGAGGCAGGGGGTTCTTCATCGGTCTTAATAACGAGCTCCTAAAAAGCCTCTAATTATCAACGTTCGTATTTAGTGACAAAAAAAAAAGAAGGGGGTAAATTCGAAACATTTCACAAAAATTGCATCTTAACAGCTAAGTCTTAAAAGCTCTGAGCTCACTTAAAAAACTGAGCTTGAGTGCGACTGAAAAGACTTGTCAAGTTAGCGGTTTGATCCAAACAGCTCGAGATTATTCAGTCAGAAGAGTGCGGAATAAGGAGAGGGGGAAATGGGGAGGGGGGTTGGAAGAATGAAAATAGTTCATAAAAAACCAAACGATGCGAAAATGCCATTAGCGATACACATAGGGATAGGAATCTGACCCATATTTCGAACAATGCGATGGAGTGGTGACGATAGACTTTTGAAAATTTGTTTTCACTCGATGCTGAGCGGTGCTGATTTTTTTTTTTTTTTGTTCCCCTCCGTTGGCAATAAAACGAAAAGATTTAATTGTTTCTCGCGGGCGTGTTTGCGCATGGTGGCGCTGAAATGTTGAAGCTTGAAGCTCGGAATCGAATCGGAGATTATATAGAAACCGTAAATTATGCTTCACTCGTTTACCCCTTTTATAAAAAGGTATTTTGTCCCTTGACTTAGTTGCCGATTTGGACTGATTAAATTCAGCGGCAATTGTGAATATGTATGTAGCTAGGACTTTGAAAACTTTGATGTATAATCAAAACCCATGTGCCCAGAAAAGTTTGATGCGTGAAGCTATTTTCTGACTCCTTTTAGGACTACGTTATGAAGACAAAGCAACGCTCGCGTTCAAATTAATTAACAATAAGTTTAGTTAAATGCTCCTACATCGTGGTGTTGCTTTTGCATACATGATCAATTGAAGGCGCTCGAAGATATATTGTTTTTCAAACGGTCACTTTATTATTGCGAATAAAAAACTAAAATTGTGTGAGATACTATGACTTTCAAAAGAAATTATCCTTGTAGACTTTCATTTTTCCATCTTTTGACCAGTTTCAAAGAATTTTGGAGTTTCCAGGTATTCCAGACTCTAACAGAACTGCCCCTTGAAAGTACGTCTTAAAAAAATCCAAAACTCTTTGGAAAATAATGGACAACTTTATCAAGGGCGGTTTTGATCAGAGGACTCTCTTTTGAAGGTCATAGTACATCTAGTCCTAGTCACGAGTATACTTGGGCGTGGTACTGAAAGGGTTAAGAAAAAAAAAGAAACTCCTACCTTATGCTCAAAAGTTTACGCATGATTTTTGGAGGTAAAGACTTCCACTGGTGTTAAAGGAAGGGTGAATCCAGAAAAATATCCAGTGGGAGTGGGACATAATAATTAACGTTTAATTTCTGCCAATTTTTTGACATATTTGCTCAGTTTACCACATTTCTCCCATTTGTTTGGCGTTTTCAGGGTTTTTCGTGCACGTCCTCGTCTGATGGGTGTTTAACTGGATTTTATTTCCCCCGCTTTTTGAAAACACAGGTCTGGCGGAGGCTCGAACCCTCCAAGTCGTTCAAACCAACAAAATATTTTGAGGCCAATTTTTGTGATCACACGTTCAGAATTAATAAATCATCGAGGATTTCATATCAAAATTAATAATAATAAAAAAAAGTAATAATTATACTAATAACGGAAACTTTAATCATGGTTATCATATAGCAACGGCCAAGTTTTACAATTTTCGACCAATATAGAATCACTGATAAACAGTCTTTACGATCGGTTTAACGATGAAGTAAATGGTCGACCCCCAGGAATGCCATCTCTTACTACCCTAGATGAATACTTCGGTGAGCCCTAGATTTACTGTATAACCTCTTCATTTATTCATTTAACATTTTGTATTTAGTGGTGCATGACAACTATGCCACGTGTAAGCTATTAAGCTGTTCCTTCAGACAATATCCAATGATCGGTAGCGTAAAATGCGATTAAAACGGATGACGATTTTTAAATTTAACCGCAGACACCGTTATATGAATAAGGTGTGTATCGGTACCTACAAGCATGACACAGCACTGCGAAATTCAATGCCTCTCTCCCCTTCCTCCCAACTTTTCTCATGCATTTAACAATAGAAAATCGGGCAATTAGCTCGTCGAAGCTCAAACAGAACTGTCACTTGCGACGTCCTAATTGTTTGTGGCAATTATATTGCCTCTGCTCTCAGAGTGACTTTATTTTCTCTCTCCTTGCAAACTACAGTTGTTAGAAATGCTATAGAACAATGTCTAAAAGGTTTGACACAAAATGTAACTCCACGATAGTTTTACCCTAAGTTT
Source organism: Trialeurodes vaporariorum (assembly GCA_011764245.1). Lineage (NCBI taxonomy): Eukaryota > Metazoa > Arthropoda > Insecta > Hemiptera > Aleyrodidae > Trialeurodes > Trialeurodes vaporariorum. Next base: position 68,535,806 of record VMOF01000024.1, on the reverse strand, counting down.
TAACCTTTTCGTATAGATTCTGAAGAGATTTGGTATTCGGTACCACAATCAGGTGTGTTATTGAAGGTTTAAAAATCCCTAATAATATAAAATCGATTAGCTTCAAAAGTATTTTACCATTATTGCTTCATCAAGCCACCGAAGGGTTGGATGGAAATGGTTGGGTCTGCTCCTTATTACTTACTGTTCGTCCCGAGGGAAAAATAGTCAAGTTCCCTCGAAGTAGCGCTCATGAAGTTTCTAATGAATTTCACCTTCATTTTTCGATTTTGTCTAGGTGACGTCGAGAGCCAATATTAGCCTGGCTGGTGCGCTTTTGGAGTCAAAATATAATACGACAAAATATTTTTGGCAAAAGGACTCTACTAAGGAGAGATTTCTGCCATCTTGGATTCAAGGTCAACGAGCTATACCATTAAAGGGGCAAAGTTATGTTATGAGACCTATCCCAAAGTGTGACTGAATGGACGATTTGATTTTGGTTTGTTTGCTTCATGTTTTTTTAACCTCAAATCAAAAATTGTAATTAATTCAGTGGAAATTTATTTTAAACAAAAGTGTAAGTGTTTTAGAGTGGCTATCTGGACACAGAATTATATTCCAACAGCCACTCTAAAAAAACTTGCACTATCGTTGGAAACAATTTTCTCATATGAAATTGTCACAACTATTTTTTTCAACTTTAAAGGTTAAAAAAACAAAAACAAAACACCGAGCCCTTGCGAAAATGTCCCTAAGAGATTCTCATCATGGCTGCCTCCACGCTACTTCAAAAGCACGTCCCAGAAATCCCTTCTAATGGTACAGCTCGGCAGTGAAGGGTCGAGCAACATGGGCGTCATTTAGGGGGGGCTGGGGGGGCAATTGCCCCCCCCCCAAGGATTTGAAGTCAGGCTCAAAAACTGGCACGAATTATATTGATGAGCAAAAAAAAAGGTCATCCGATTATTGCCCCCAAAAGACGGCTCTTTGGCTCTAATAAAAGCATATTGATGAGCAAGAAAAAAAAAAAAAAAGTTATCCGATTTTTTGCCCCATCCAAGCCGAAAATTATAATGATGAGCAGAAAAAAAAAAAAAAAAAAAAAAAAAAAAAAAAAAAAGAAGGTCATAAGATTTTTTGCCCCCCCCCCCCCCCCCCCCCCCAAGCCGAACTTGAAATGACGCCCCTGTCGAGCAAACGACGCAAATACTCTTTGAGCCTTTGGATGAGAAAGAGCTAGCCGAAGTAATGTTGACACATACACCCCGTAAGGCCGTAAATTTTCCATAAGATTCAATGTAAAAATATAAAGATTATAACCTTAAATCCGGCAACATTGAGCTAAAGCGTGCTTTTCGCGTAAGAACTAATGTAAGTAGGCGACGAACATCAACTCGGCAAACAAGAATTGGATCGATTTTAGACGCGCAACTATTCCTACGCGTAAGATTTGATATTGCATACTCGATGAATTGAAGGCGAACCACGATGAACTTGATTACATATTGGTCAATGGTCAGCTTTGAATTCCGGCTGAAAGTATAAATTCGCATACGTCATTTGAAGTAATCTCATGGGCTGGAATTGTTTGATGAAAACTGTTTGAAAAGTTGGCTTGAGTCAGCTTCCTCTGAAAACATGTCCATGAAAATTATAAAGTCCGCAAATTTTTACATTTTTTGGCGTTTGAAATGTTCACATTAATTCTTCTAGCCAGCAGCCCCAATGGGTTAATTTTCAATCGATTGGAGCTAGGTTAGACTCAGTGGCGTATCTAAAGGGGGGAGAGTGTTAAGGAGGTCTCGAACCCCCCCCCCCCCCCTCTGTGACAACCATCATAGCACCTACAAAAATGTCATTTTTTGCGATTTCAGAGGAATTTTACAGAATTTTGGTCCATTTGGTCCTGGTCACAGCCCCTCCGCCAATTTTCTGACCACGGTCCCTCCCCTTCCTCGAAAAAATTCCTGGCTACGCCACTGGTCAGACCCGAAGTCGAGGAAAGCGTTAAAATTATCCCGTGGCATAATTTCTGCACCTTCCACCTCTCTCTTTAAGAAATATGGGATTTTCCAATTTTGTCAATTTTTCCATCTTCCAATGTTTTTTTCACCCCGAACAGGCCGTTTTGAAAGAAACCGCCTTCATTAATAAATGGGGCTGTGAAGACCTACGGACGTATCAAGTCCACAAAAAAAAAAAAAAAAAAAAAAAAAAAAAGGTAACCCGAGGCTAACGCGGTAACCTAAATGTTGTGTTGTGGTTCAAAACGCTTTATTATGAATGAACGTGCCATGCATATACATATGTAGAATAGCATACACCCAATAACACACTCACATACTTTGCAGCCTGTGAATCACAGTCCCAAAGAGACTCTCACTCAGTAGGGCGGTAGGGGGGGGGGTATTGAAGGAGGGACTTGTGTCGCGAAAAGGAAAGAAGGATTCTAGGGCAATAAAGGAGACGGACGGAGGACGCACGAGGAAAAGGAGGAAGAAAAGAAGAATAAAAGACAGCTTAAAGAATGAAAACGAAAACATATACAAAGTATCATGTTCAAAAGCGGCGTGTGAGAAGTTGGGATAAAAGCGGCGAAAGGTTGGCTTAAGCTGCTGTTTGCTGTTTCGATGTCTGCATAAGGACGTATCTATGAGGCATGGTTCAAGGGGGTTGGGGGGATCCAAGGCACCCCGCACCTGGTCCGTGGCGTGCCCCCCAGAGAGAGAGAGAGAGAGAGAGAGAGAGAGAGAGTTTCTTATAAAACTACTTCACACTATATTCGCTCTATTAGAGATCAGTTTTTTTTCTCATTCCCCCCTCTCCCCCTTCCTCTGGTCACTAAAGGGAATCCGAATTCAGACCCACGTTTGTGATGTGACAAAGCCCAACAACCCGTTATTCAAGGTAAATAAGATGTCTATTTACGTTTTCTTTCGGAAGGATAAAGGAGAGGCCGCAGAGTAGAGCCCTACGGTATAAACACTTATAGGCCTCGACCTTTATTATTTAGAGGTGTTTATGTTTAAATTAAATATAATGTCGAGTCAAATTACTTGGTCTTATGAAAGGTGGCGGATGAACACTCAAGGATGGACACGCCTCCAAAAGTTTTTTTTTTTTTTTTTTTTTTTTTTTTTTTTTTTTTTTTTTTTTTTTTTTAAACAAGCTATCATTTAGGATTAAGTACAGTAGCTAGTCCTTGAATCTGTTATGAGGAAAAAATCGTTGCGGTAAACTGTGTAACTACCCTCGATTGTTTTTTTTTTACATTTTTTTTTTCTTAGCGCTCAATGAAAAGGCCGAAAGTTTTTTTTTTTTTAAACCATGTTCTCATTACTACCTATATGTCATTAGTTTCACTCCATACGATTGCGAGTAACTAAAAAATGAAAAAGATCGACAAGTATCTAATTTTACTTATTGTCAACCCTCTCATTTGCCACTCGTGTTTTTTTTTTTTTTTTTTTTTCCCCTCAGTTATATCGAAAATAAAAAATCGAACCCTATCGCTCGCCAAACGATCATTAAAAAAAGCTATATACATACTTGGTTACACTCATTTTCTGTTCAGTTTATTTTGTATGTTTCAATTTTTATTTATGTTTCAAAATGAGGTATATACAAGGGGCGTTCAATGAGTAAGTTCACCCCCCCCCCTCGAAAATCCACAATAATTAATCAAACTGACCCAACTTTGGACGAAAATCTACTTTAGGATATTATGAATCCCGCTAAAGTGAAAGTGCAAGTATTTCAGAGTGGCAATCTGGACATAGAAATCGATATAACAGTTTCTTCTGGAAGGATTTGCACTGTAAAGAAACTGAGACATCACATAAATGAGCAAAATTTTCTCACCTGGATAGTTGTATTAAAATTCCTTGTCCAGATAGCCACAGTTAAACACTTGTACTATTGTTTAAAACAAACTTCCACTGGATTAATTACAATTTTGATTTAATGTGAGAAAAAGTAAGGCAAACAAACCAGAGGGCCGATCATTTACTTCATCGTCAAACCGATCGATAAGACTGTCTATGAGTGATGCGATTGGTCGAAAATTGTAAAACTTGGCTGTTGCTATGGTAACCATCGTTAAGAGTCTCGTTTTATAAAGGCTACTCATGAGTAACCTTTAAAAAACGGACACTATAACGATGGTTACCATAGCAACAGCCAAGTTTTACAATTTTCGACCAATAGCATCACTCATAGACAGTCTTGTCGATCGGTTTAACGATGAAGTAAATGATCGGCCCTCAGAATCAGATCGTCCATGCTGTCGCACTTTGAGATAGGACTTAACATATCAGCATCTCTATCGCTGGAGCTGGTTGAAAGCAACAGTTTAGCGAGAGCGAGAACAGCGGCTTACAACTATATATGTATAGTTGGTCTCCCGATTATACCTACCAGACAGTGTTTGGGTTGTGTTTTGTTGAAGGGACAGGGGCAAGGACAAGGGATGGTCGAGCGAGACATTTCGACGACAGATGAAGTAAGAGATCCATCTTATTAACGAGTGATTGCCGATTGGCGCGGGGTCGAGAAGATGAAGGTGAAGGCAGGCACCGGGCATAACGTCAGACACACACACACACACACACACACACACGCACACACTCACGCACACACTTGTACAGTGTCCACACGATGGTGTAGTCGCACTAAGGTCAGAGATCGAGAAAAAGTGGCCAAAATTCAGTTAAAATAAACTGTAGGGATTATACCACTCGAACACTTATTCACATCAAACTTAATCTTGGAAGGTCCGCCAGACCCCGCTTATATTTTCTGATGGAAAACCCCAGAATCACTTTTAATACTCTGGGGGAAACCCCCAGACCCCCCTTCATTACACTCTGCACTGAAAAAAAAAAAAAAAAAAAAAAAAAAAAAAAAAAAAAAAAAATTGTTTGAATTAACAATTCAATTTGTTCAGAATGGAGCCCTCAATTGGTTTTGTTAATTCAACAAAACAGAATGGTGAATCATCAAAATAAGATTGTTAATCTAACAAAGTAGATTGTTGAATCAACAAAATGTGAGGCGAACTCCCAAACAATTTGTTGATTCAACAATCTATTTTGTCAGTTTAACAATCTTATTTTGTTGATTCACCATTTCGTTTTGTTGAATTAACAAAACCAATTGAGGGCTCCATTCTGGACAGTTAAATTGTTAATTCAAACAATTTTTTTCCAGTGTGGGGATTGGTAAAAGTAACATCTCTGCAAAATTTGGATGTAAAGTATATAAGGACCGTTGGTTCAAATGTTATGCTGGGATACAGATACAGACAGACAGACATCTGCGCCATCGCAATACTTTCTCAATTTCAATATAACCTCGTTAAAATGAAAAAGTAAAAAATCATTGAAAAGCATCGTTTTTCAACCTTTTAAGCATAATTTGAAAATTTCCAGTTGGAAAAAAAAAAAAAAAAAAAAATCCAGTGAAAAAAAAAGTGGAAAAAATCCAGGTAAAAATTTCCAGTGCTTTATGTTTAGATCACTCGTCCAAAGTGTTTTCTGTGATGAAAATTGAATATTTCTGAATGATAAATTGATGAAAAATTTCCTTTCTGAATTTTGACCACTTTTTGACGATCTCAGACCAAAGTGCGTCTCCTCAATTCCCGCGTGAGCTGGAGCAACAAATGAGAATCAAGGTGTATTTTTCGGGCAAAACCAATTCACAGTGGAAAAGAATTGAAGAGTTTTTGATCATCATCCACGATCTAGTTACATGTTTCCAGTGTTTGTTGACGAATTTCTTATATAAAAACCTGTAGAAATGACTATGAGTACACTAAAAAAGCATAACATTTACTCTCAGAATCGGAAAGTGACAAATTAGAGAGGAATCTCCCATGATACTTGCGTAGCTCTGCCATTACGATCTTGCCGTTACAGCCGTTTTCTAAATTTATTACTGAATTTTAGACTTTTTTATAAGATTTTCGTGATTTTTCCTTGGTTTTTGCATCAGATTTTACCATTCATTTGCGAGAGCCTCATTTAAGATAAATCCGCAGAAAAATCTTTCAATGACGGCTCAAAAATCACTGACTAAGAAATGTCTCTACAGAAAAGCAAAAAAATCTCAGAAAGTCAGGGCAATGGGTCTGTTGCATACTTTTGCTACAAAAATGTAGAACCTTGATTCTTATGTAAAAATCGGCGAAAATAACGATGCGCACATTAAAAACGTTCAAAATCCACTCATTAACTCAGAAAATCACTTCAATTTCAAACAGCCCGCGCTACACTAGACACTATTTGCACCGGTATACTACTACATAGACGGAACCACCGTGCATAAGTAAACAACTTCGTAACTAAAAAATGATGGAATTTCTATTTCAATACGTGAAGAAATATAAGCTGCATTTGCTGTCTGGTCTTTTCGGTTTATCAAAGATTACAAAATAATATAAGAAATGTACGCATCTAAACGAAACATTTCAATGTTCGTAAGTTCTGTTCATGTTTACATAAACGAGAGGGTTCCATCTATGTAGTTATAAGTCGGTGATATAGTGTCTAGTGTAGCGCGGGTTGTTTGAAATGGAAGGTATTTTCTGAGTTAATGAGTGGATTTTGAAAGTTTTTAATGTGCGCATCGTTATTTTCGCCGAATTTTACGTTAAGGGGTGTCTCCACCTGCGAATGTAAAAGCGCGAATAAACTGATTGAGCCAATGAGCTTCTTTGTTGTCGATACATCGAACTCGAACTATCGACTTCAAGGCAGCTCATTGGCTCAATCAGTTTATTCGCGCTTTTAAATTCGCAGGTGGAGACACCCCTTTAGAAACAATGTGTCATATTGATGTAGCAAAAGTACGCAACAGACCCATTCCTTAAACCACCAAAAGTCATGGTATAGTGATATTTGGAAAGTTATGTGATTATAGAAACCTTTAACAAATCCCAAGAAAAAATCTGTTATCGATACAAAAATCCTTGGTTTTTAAAAATCTCCGGATGGAGAGAATAATCTTGAAAATGGTTTCAGACGGCGTTAAATCAATTCAAGTATCTCACTACGGTCACTACGGTCTGAGATCGGAAAAAAAAGTAATTCATAAAATCATTGTTTTTTACCTTTCACGGTTTATTAAAAACTTACCACTGACATTTCTGGGTTTAAAATTACTTGTTAAAAGTATTAAAACGTGTAAAAAATTGGAAGAAACAGAATCTTTCTTGTAAGTATTGTTACAATTCCCGAGTTCCGTCCCGCGGTCAAAAAAGTATCCGAGTTCCGTCCCGTGGTCCCAAGTCTGGAACCGAGTTCCGTCCCGCAGAAACAGGTAAGAAAATATATAGATCAGCACTAATAAAAGAAAGTTTGGCAACATAGCATCAAAATAAACAGCAAGAAATCGCAATGAATGGCGAAAAACAGAAAATTTACCTGGATGCTATGATGTGCGATAGATCACATTTCTAGAGTCGATTCGGCACTCGCTTCAATGATGAAAAATTAACATTAAATTTGTTTTACTTTTAAAGCCGAAAACGCTAGCGTCAAATTAATAAAACTACACATGTCAGGAATTATCTAATATCTTTGGGTAGGAATTTGAAACATTTTTTTTTTTTTTTTTTTTTAAATATTCATGACGCCCAATAGATTTGAAAGAATAATCGCGCACTAAATTTTCCATTTCTTCCTCCTTCTTCATAGTGCTAGAGCATTCTTGCAATTGTAAATGGAGACTTTGATGTTTGATGTACGTTTCGCTCTGTATACCAATCAACGCATCCTTTAAGAGAAAAACATTAAGATGAAAATTTAAACGAAGTTCATTAACCTATTTCCCATTGCTTATCAGAGACAGATCTTCCGATCGAGTGTTACAAATCTTACAGCTGACCGGGAGATAATTCGTCTCGTGCTTTACAATGCTGCTGGTACAAAACTCCTACATAGTTGCCATTTACAGCACATTTTAGTGGGAATTCTACATTTAATTGAGAAATTGGCTAAACAAAGGGACGAAACTCGGATGCTAGGGTCCACGAAAATTTGTCACATTTTAAAGAATCCCCATGCAGAATCGGCCACTTTTTTTTTTTTTTTTTTTTTTTTTTTTTTTTTTTTTTTTTTTTTTATAAACACAAAAACAACCCTATATGATGATATAGATCCCCAAAAAGCTGGAAATTCCTACATCTATAATGGCGTGTCCCTAAATTCACAAATTCTGATAAAATTTTTGATGAATTCACAGATAAAACATAAAAAACCCGCTTTGATAACGCTGACCAATTTTTTGTTGCAGAAAAATGACCAAGCAAAAGAATCTTTATTTGAGCCAACCAAATCCTTAGTTTACCAAAATCTCTTAGAATAGACTTACATAATCTTTGGTTTGCTCTGATAAAGTCTTTTGCTGAGTTCTTTTTCTACCAAAGGTTTTTTCAACACTACCAAAGTTTTTTTTCCTCTTTTTTTTTTTTTCTTCTTCCGTGTTTTTCTCGAGCCACAACGGTCTCAGCAGTGTGCGTCGGTATAAATGCACATCAACACATTATCCTTTGACCCGTGGCCCACGACTGTGCCCACTTACATTTGAATAACATGCCCCACTAAAGTGTCCAAACATGACACAAAAGGTGAAGAAAAAAGGTGATATCAGATACCTCGGATTTGGGCACTGCGCCCCCACCGCGACTGCTTCTAGCTCGCGGGCCGAAAATCTTTTCAGCTCCACTGATTTATATACATCAACGGATCTTTTACTCCCTTCCACATAAGATACAGTGTTGCAAAGATTACAGGCTGCTACGGGCATATTTTTAGATACAAGGCATTTCGCGAGAGTCTCATGGAGAAAACTCACATCCAATGGGGGCAGTTGCGAGGCTCTGAAACGTTGTGTTTTTCATAAAGAAAACTATAGTACTTAATGAGCTGAGAACAAAGGTGCCTTTGGTTTTTTCCTAAGTGTTCCGGTTTTGGAGATACACACGTGCAAAGTTATAAAAACCCGTGTGCGTAGTGACGTCATTTACACGTGGAATTCCCATTTAAAACAATGTACTTTGGGCTATAAAATTTCCTATCCAGAAAAATGGGACTTTATGAGAAACTAGAGGCATCTTTGTTCTCAGCTCATCCAGTACTATCATTTTCTTCATAAAAAACACAACATTTTAGACCCTTGCAACTGTCCCATTGCTGCTCTGTTGTTGGTAAGTTCAAGAGGCTTCAAAGTGACAACGCCTTTGGAATAATTTAAACTTTACTCAAAAGCAAACGAATAAAATGAAAACAAACTTTTTTGGTTTTTTTTTTTTTTTTTTTTTTTTTTTTTTTTTTTTTTTTTGTTTACTAAGTAATAAAGAAAAGAATCCTTAATTTTTTAATTATTGACTGTGGCACTCAAAAATTGACGATACCTTTTGCATATAATATGAACCGTCTGGAAAAAGAAGTCGAATTCTTACTTGAACCTTCATAACTTTTGTATAGGTTCAAGGAAAGCATTCATCCTAAAAATTGATTAAATTAAATTTTTTATCTTTTCCCGCCATTACTTATCTTTTAATAGCACATGTAATTAACGAGTAAAAAATAGACAAAATGAGAGTTTTTACCAAAAAAAAAAAAAAAAAAAAAAAAAAAAAAAACTGTCCAATTGATTTTTTTCCTATTTTTTCCGTATATTTGACCACCTAGTGAATTGAAAAATCCATTTTTGGTTGTAAAAAAAAAGAAGAAAAAAAAAACTCATGCAGTGAAGGGTTCCGTCTTAAAGTTTAAATAAAATCCCGAAAATACAATGACGGTGTGAGTTTAGATAATAATTCTATACAATACTTGTCCTGTGAAAGTCCTGTGACCCAAAAACGCTGTAGAGGGAAAGTTTGCAACATACCCTTTGAGTAATACCTCGTGAATCACCCACTACCGCCTACAATGTAAACTTGGCAACAGCGCGATTCAGTGGTCGTATAGGGACGCAGGGTGCGGGCGGCATTAATTTCTAATTTACATCTCGTTCCCAATCCCAATATTGCGATTATTCCACAATACTCGATCCCTTTTCACGCTCTCTGTTAGCGAATTTCAAATTTGCCCGCTTCATTTGATACGGGGATATCTGCCGCGATGTTGTTTCGGCCGGGGACTCAGGGTTTGTATACCTGCGCACGGTGGAGTGCGCAGCGTAACGGGACAACGGATTTGTGTCAGTTTTGTTGTGACACCCATCCATATCCGTGCCTCCTTCGCGAGAAACTTTATTCACAGACGGATGGCTGATGGATGTTTGAGGCTGCAGCATCTTTTGCGGCGGCTTGTGGGAAAATTCGGAATAACTCTTTTTATACACTCTGGTTTTTTTTTTTTTTTTTTTTTTTTTTTTTTTTTTTTTTTTTTTTTTTACTTTCTCACTCTAATGAAATTAGAAAAATTGAGAAAGTATTGCAATGGCGCAGAGATTTTTGATGCGTTTAGTTTCGATACTTGGCCCGCTGCGACTAAGTCAATCATGATAATTATAAAATAATTGGCTCTTATCAAGCCTAATACTATCCTAAAGAACATCCATCCATGATATTTCAATATTTATTAACCATATGTGGTAGAGAGGAGTAAATGCGCACAATTTCTGTGGCGTCTGTCTGTCTGTCTGTCTGTCTGTAGTCATGAACGTGGAACCCAGCATTACTTTTGAGCTATTGATCCATAAGCATCCAAAATTTGCTGAGATGTTGCTTTTAACATTCCCCAGAGGGACTTTTTTTGTTTTTTTAAAATTTTAATTTTTAGGTTAGCTACGGATGAATTTCTTAGGGGGGGGTCTGGGGGTCCCTCCAGATAAAAATGGAGGGAGAAAGTGTTCGTAGGGTGTTCCCTACAGTTCATTTATTTTTTTATTTGTTTTATTTTTTCTTCTCCTCGTGAATGAGGAGAAATGAAAGAAGGCCCTATGAAAATACTGTTTAAGTAAACTATAAGAGTAGGCGGAGGCAGTAGCGTACACAGGAACTTGTCTTTCTCTCTCTTTCCCCATTTGAACACGTGAGAAAGAAAAGGACGGAAACAGGGTCTCGAATGTCTTCAGCATTCCTACGTACGCCATTGGACAGAGGTCATGGAGCTTTTTGTTCAACCGTTTGTTGATAACCCAGTGACATCACTCTAAAAGCCTAATACAAAGAGTAAACAAGACAATGGGGCTCTTGCGAACTTTTGCTACACGGGATTGAAGAGTTAATTTCTTACCAATGGCGTAGCGTGCTATTTGGCAACGTTGCAGTTCGTCTATTTAATCCCATAAAAAAGATCGAAGTATTGGGTGTTCAGTGAACACCTTCACATTCGACCTTATTCGAGAGTTTCTTAGACAAAATAAAACGTTGCAAAATTGCACGATACACCACTGCCTCTTACGCAGACCGGCTAACCAGCAGTTTTCGTGACAGTTGCAAGTTACAGTTAGCTTCGCCAGTGGCGGCTCGTGCTATTTGGCAACAATGTCTTCTCTCCATTTGAATCTATGTTTAACAATCGATTGCTGGTGAAGCGCTGCTTCACTTTCGAATCGATTGTTTTACATGAAATCAAATGGAGGCATGACATTGTTGCCAAATCGCACGAGCCGTCTCTGAGCTTCGCATCTTTTCAGATCGGGGTTGGAAAAATTCACCCGGGGCCTATAACCAGGAGGAGTCAACAAGTTCTGCGAAGAAGAGATAGTATAGTATGAATTTCGCTCCCTGTAAGACTCTAGGAGCGACGTCACGACAGAAGCGTATCTGTATGGAAACGGACCAAGACATTAGAAACGGCATCCGTTTCCTTGGCGTGAAACTTTCGAGACTTCATGCGCTT
>VMOF01000024.1:68497346-68523469 GCA_011764245.1 Trialeurodes vaporariorum | reverse complement strand
ATGTATTTTCTCCATTTAAATTCACCAAAAAAGTCGAACGCTTCAGTCATCGGCGATGACCAGGCATTTCGACCTTTCTAATGTATTTAAATGGAAGAAATGAACGTTGCCAAATCGCACGCCTCGCCACTGATGTATATGTATGTGTTTATTTTTTCTCATTAGTTTAGTCTATGTGTGCGCTGTCGTTTTGCGCAACTTTTGACACTTTTCAGATGGAATTCTTTTGATTTTGTTACTCGTAAAACTTTTGTGGCAGGAACTGAAAAAAAAAAAAATGGCGACAAAAAAACAAATACCGAGCAATTAACAACTTTGGGAAACATAGCGAAGAGTCATTTTTTACATTCATATTTGCTGAATACTTTATCGATGTCCTCTCTACGAGGGTCCGTAAAAAATTAAGTACCCCTATTTTTTTTCTCAGCTTCAAACTAAGCGAGAGAAGTAGAGAGAATCTCAATTTTTTTTACTGGACTAGCAATTCAATTTGCTAACATCGGAAAACGTTCTTAGCAAAAAATTTGACTTGCACAATTAGCAAATTAGATTTGTTAAGTCCGCGAATTTGTTTGCCAATTCCGCTAATCTTCTTTTTCGGTAAAAACAAATCGCACATGGTATAGGGCGTAACCCTTTCAACATGATACTCCTTTTTTCTCGTTTCATTATAGCTAGCTAGTATATAACTATTCGGTTTTTGTTGAGGTAAGTCTGTTAAGAAAAAAAAAAAAAAAAAAAAAAAAAAAAAAAACGTGGTTTTGTTTATTTACTAATCTATGCGCTCTTGTATAGAGTTATATCGAATATATTCGTGCAAAGAAGCGGTGGTTCATCTCTAAATTCGAGAGAACGGCGAGATATAAAACGGCCAAACCGAACCGATTTTCTTATTTATTCATTTTTATTCTATTTTCTTCCTTTTTTTCAGTTTCGGAAATGATGAAAAAAAAAAAAAAAAAAAAAAAAATCGTTCGATAAGCTGAAGTGCGTCAAGCAGATAGAAAAATACAATGGGGGTGGGCCGGTGGGGATACAGAAACTTCAGTTTTGAAATGAAAAAATTTGCCGAAAGTTTTTTTTTTTAGTCTTAAAAGCCTTCACTGCATAGTGTGACAACGGTGTCACATGATGTAAAAAGCCCTATATCAGACATTGTAAAGTATATTTTGATTTCTCTCAAATTGTATCACCAGTGTCACATTATAAGAAAACATAAAAACGGGCGCAACCATTTTTCAAAAGACTAGCAGCACTCATTATAATACATTTATGGATTATTTCCATCATAAATCATTTATGGATTTGGTTTCCTTGCTACGACAATTATTATCCTTCATGCAACGAAACTTTACTTCGCAAGGAAAACTGTCACAAGTAAACGTGTTTCCTTTCTTTTAAAGATGTGATTTTTCTCAGTGTAATTATTGCTATGCATGATGAATGATTATAAATAGCGATACGATATAGTATCTTTAATCGTTCTGATATGATAATGACAATGACAATTATAATGATAATGATAATGATAACGATAACGAGAACGATAACGATAACGATAACGATAACGAAAACGAAAACGAAAACGAAAACGATAACAATAACGAGAACGACAATGAAATTGATAGTGATAATTTATTATACATGTTATATTATGTAGAATGAGCGTTTATAGTCCAAGACATGTCCCTCAAAGTCCTGAGCGTGATGATACAAAGTAGCTGAGCCTTTCCGTTTGAGTATATCGTGCGCTCACTCTAGAGGTGGTTTGTCGAAGTACGTGTCCTCAGACTCCATCTTTTGCCGCGAGAGAGCGGCGCATGTCCTCCGTTGCAAAGGCGCACCTAAACATGATAACTGCGGTGGCAGCTAAATCTCGTTAGCTCAGAAATTGTTTACCACTAATACACCACATTCCTTCGTCGAGTTGATAGTTTCACCATTCATCTAATAATGAATATCCTTCTGATTCCAGGCCTCCATTACCTTCACCATTGTAAGAATGGTCGTGGTAATTTTACGGCCGAGTGTTGCCTTTCCATGATAACAATGGTAATTCCATGGTAACAAGAATGGGTCTGTTGCATACTTTTGCTACAACAACATAGAACCTAGATTCTTATGTAAAATTCGGCGAAAATAATGATGCGCACATTAAAAACGATCAAAATCCACTCACTAACTCAGGAAATCACTTCAATTTCAAACAGCCCGCGCTACCCTAGACACTATTTGCACCGGTATTCTACTGTATACACGGAACCACCGTGCATAAGTGAACAACATCGTAACTACAAAATGATGGAATTCTCTTCTAAATACTTACATGAACTATTGGCTGCATTTGCTGTCTGGTCTTTTCGGTTTATCAAAGATTACAAAATAATATAAGGAATGTACGCATCTAATCGAAACATTCCAATGTTTGTAAGTTCTGTTCTTGTTTACATGAACGAGATGGTTCCATTTATGTAGTTATAAGTCGTTGATATAGTGTGTAGTGTAGCGCGGGTTTTTTGAAATGGAAGGTATTTTCTGAGTTAAAGAGTGGATTTTGAAAGTTTTTGATGTGCACATCGTTATTTTCGCCGAATTTTACGTTAGAAACAATGAGTTATATTGATGTAGCAAAAGTACGCAACAGACTCATTTACGCTGACGTCGATAACTGTCATAAAAATTGCAGCATTTAAACGTTTTTAACGCTAATCAATTGTTTTCTGATCTTAATCGTGTTAGACGATAGATTTGGTGAGTGTCCGAGGAAAAAACTTTTTCGGAAACTATGCGTCAAAAAACTGAAAGGAACAATGCGCACACAATGGGGCTGTTGCACAGTTTAATAGACGATTCTGGTGAGAAAACCTTCACAAATAACGATGGGAGCAGCACTGACAAATTCCAAAATCCACTCCTAAACTCTACAAACGCTTTTATTTGCGCAAGTGTAATGGTGGCATAATAATGGGAGATTCCTATCTTAATTTCGTCACTCACTCTAAGCAGACAAGGATGATTCAAAGAGTAATTAGTCATCAGAGTAGTGATCCACGTCCGATGAATGGTACCGTGACATCTAGTGACACTGGTGTCTAATGAAAGTCGTCTCTTATTGGTCACTTCTTGATTGAGTTTCAGTATTGTTAGATGGGAATCTCCCATTATTACTGCCCTATTCCACCATTGCACTGGTGCAAATAAAAGCGGCTGTTCGAGTTAATGAGTGGATTTTGGATTTTTTTGGTGCTGCCATCGTTATTTTGGAGGTTCTTACACCAGAATCGATGATTAAAATGCTAATAGCAAAAGTGTGCAACAGCCTATTTCGCATGTCATTTGTTTTTGTGTCATTATTTATTCGCCTGAAATTTCTTAAGTATGCAATACCAACTCTTGAACGCATGAAGAGTTGCAAGTCCAAAAATTGTTTAGGGTCTCTAACATTTTTCTTTATAGGAGAGCATAGAGTTTCCTTTTGTTGGCCTTTCTCCAATCCCTCTTCTTGTAATACAGTATTGGACAAAAATTAACTTTTGAATAATCATGAATAATTAACTAAAATTATTCACATTATTCTCATCGTGTTATTTCGATCAGTAAATTGAAGTTTCAACACTACCAGCCATTAGTCTCAACAGCGATGAATATACTGATAGTGTTAAAACTTCGATTTACTAATAGAAATAACATGAATAATTTTAGTTAATTATTCATGATTATTCAAAAATTAATTTTTCCCTAACAATACTTGTACATAACCTCAATCCTTAACGACAAAAGGATTCTGTTAATGACCCATCTTTTCACAATAATCTAGCAAAGCGATCAAAAGATTTGACGACCGTTTTCCCGTTTTGGAGGAAAACAAAAGTGGTAAATAAAAAGCAAGGTATATGGATATTTTCCCCCATTTGCGTATAATCTCAACGATAAATTTAATAAGTCGAGACTTCGAGAGAAAAAAAGCTAGCGGGAACGGAAAATGGAAAACAAAGACAAGGCGCGCGGCGGGAAAATAAAATATCAAATAAAGACAGCAAATTAGAGGAACTTGGAGGCCTATTCCAGTAATCGGGTAATAGTCTCTACTGCTCTCTGTTTAGATGTCAAACAAAGATAAGGTTAACTGCGTGTCGAATGGTTACTTACAAGACGCGAGTTCGCGTGTTATGATTGCCTTACGCCCCAGAACCGTTAAACCTCACAGCTCCCCCCCTCCCTACCCCCACCGGCCCACCTACGCTCTCCCACACCCACTGTTATATATACGGAAGCTATTTCTACGATCCAGCGAAGTACCTGATAAAGTTTTTGACGAATCATTCTGTTCTCGTTATGTTGCTTGTCGTCTGACTTCAGAATCGGAAGTATCGAGTGCTTTTGTTAATTCATAAACTATGAATACTTTTCTTGAAAATAAAAAGATAATGTATAGCAGAGTTAGGCAAATGGGGGTGTTAATCGATTCCATGATTATCGAGTAATCGTAATCGTCGTTTTTTCGAAGGGCGATTTCAATTACAAGCCACCCCATCAAAGTAGTTGCAGAGGAATTAGATTTAATCGGAAAGACCCTATAGTTTACTATTTATCTGTGAAGGATACATTTAATTACCGTCCAAAGGTTTGACGATTACCGATTTCTCATAATCGATTGCACTCCTATTTGCCCAACTCTGACGTATGTATAGTTGGGGGGGGGGGAGAATTAGAACTTCGTTAAACTTTTGCTGCGAGCAAATGGGTAGTAGAATCTGATGTAAAAACCAGCAAAAATCACGAAAATTGTACACTAAAAGAGTCTAAAATTTTGTCACGAATCCAGAAAACAGTTGTAAAGGCAACGTCGCGTCGTATTGGCGGTCCAATGCAGTTATAACGACAGACTCCTGTCTAATTTGTCACTTTTTCAAGGGAAACACAGATGATAAGTCTCAATTCGTTGTTCATCTGACGAATCGGAGTAAGTCAAATCCAACGTTTCATGATCATCTTTCACGTTTTAAATTTTTCGAAGGACAATGCATATACGAATAATCGTGCATATTTTTTACTATGTTCTTCATGAGTCATAGAATCGCAGAAAAATATTAATTTGAAGTAATTGATTGATTGATCGTTCTTGAAAAAATGAGAGTGAGTTAAGAAATTTTGAAACGTTGGATTCGACTCACGGCTATACGTCAGATGGACGACGAATTTAGATAGGAATCTCTCATGATACCTGCGTCTCTCCGCCACTAAGTCCGACTCGGGGAGCAAATTTTGTGATTTTTGAGTGTTCTTATCATAAGTTTGACACGTTTTTATGCAAGATACAACCCTTCAATCACTTGTAGTAAACGTTTGCAAGAGCCCCATTTATAAAAAAAGTAATGTAAAATAAGCACAATAACAATAACTGAAGGAAGAAAGGGAAATGAAAATCATAAATCTTTTATAACGAATAGTTTTTTTTTCTATATATTTTCTTTTCTATGCGTTAATGAGTGATTACTGATAAGATGATTTCGGTTTAAATCTTTAGTTGTTTAGAAGGTTATTAATATTAAGCTGAAATGCTTAGAGGGGCACCAAAGGGGGGAGGGTTTTGGTATCAAGTTGTTTTTTGTAAGGATGATACATTTTTCAATTTCTTCAAACAAATGTAAATACTGTAAATATTTGTGCCTTGATCACAAGTTGTTTGTTCATTCATTTTTCGCGCGTTTTCAACGCTTCGAAAGGCTTTGATTCCGTTATCTTGGTTCTTACGAACGACACTCATTTGGGCGCTGAAGCAGTGAAACCAACGTCTCGCCCATGTAAGGTTAGAAAAAAGTTTGCTCAGTACAGTTGCCGAAAAAGTTTCGGCGAAAGAACTGCGCCCACACATTTGTTTTTGTATTATTATTTATTTGCCTTCATTTTTTCAAGTATGCAATACCAACTCTTATACGTAGGAATAGTTGTAAGTCCAAAATTAACCGAACTCAATGAAGCGACCGCCGCGTGCGTTGGCCGCGCGGCCGGCCGGCCGAGTCAACGAACTCGAGTTGGGTTCATTTTGGACTTGCAACTGTTCGTACGTATAAGAGTTGGTATTGCATACTTGACAAAATGAAGGCGAATAAATAATAATACAAAAACAAATGTGTGCGTAGTTCTTTCGCTTAAACTTTTTCGGCAACTGTACTGTGCAACCTTTTTTCTAACCCAGCCAAAATTATTACTTAATTAATTATAGTTGAAAATATTCTTGGGAAAAGGTTTCTATAATTTTTTTAAAAAATCCATTATATTAAGATTATTTGTGAGAAAGGGTACACCTTCTTACTTTTCATGGACTCATTTTTTTTTACACAATAACGTGTTTTATGCCTCAGTTATAAAGTCATTGACCTTCATTTCCATTTCCACTAAGTGGATTTTTAGGATATTTGCTATATAATTATTACAAAAAAGATGAAAAATTTAACCGAAAACATGATTTTAAAAAAGCTGTATAGTTGGTTCGTAATAATAAAAAAAAAGCTTTGCTTGAATTTGGACATTTTTCAGTTTTGATTTATCCGTCGAGTGCAGGTTCTCGGCACGCAAATTTTTACTTTTTTAATTCAACCTATGGGCTGAGGCTTGACTAAAATGTACAGGATTTTTTTTGTATAATTCTAGTCAATAGTCTAATATGTGACCTATGCAAAAGAATCGCTTCATAAACATTAAATTGAATTCCCTAAATACTGATTCTTTTTCTTACATTTACATGATAATAATAATAATAATAATAATAATAATAATAATAATAATGATAATTTATTTTCAGTTTATAAACATGATTTGCATTAAATAGTTAAATCAAATAAATTAGGTAAACTATACAATCAGACAAATTAAATAAATTAACGTAAAACAATTTAAGACTGAAAAGGAACCTCCATTGGCAAGCCTGTTTTGGAGGTAACCTTCAAAAAGAAAACTAAAATAATATAACATGAGAGTTTAAGAAAGTGAGGAAGAGAGAGCGAACGAGTTTAGCAAATTAAATACTTCACTTTATTTTTATATTTTTAAAAGGTTGCCAAATGTTTTGGTGGATTCCATACTTTTTTTTTTCTCCCAAAATTTATTTAAAGTTTAATTTATGATGATGTAATTATAATTTGGGCGTTTGCCAAAATGGACATCAATCAATGGCAATTCACATGACGACACTGACGGCAACGTCCGCACTTTGAAGCATCGTCACTTTGGACGCGTAAACATGACTTTGAAATGAGAAACAACAAAAATATTGCACATCCAGCAATTGGCAAAAAGAATCGATAAAAGTTTGCATACACATCTGCATACATGCATATATAGCACGTTACAGAGCATAAACATTCGATATGAGAGTAAGGTCAGTAACAGTAATTAAACTTGGAGTGGTGGGAGGGGAGGGAGGGGAGGGAGAGGGGGGGAGGGAGGGGTGGGGAGGGGAGGGGAGGGGAGGGGAGGGGGGGGAGACGTGCGCGGAAAGCTCGGCAAGAATGATCATGCATTTCTAATTTATTAATTATAGACAGGAACTGTTTTGATTGAACGAGTGAAAACAGTTTACGGACAGGAGTTTAAGGGGTGTTATGCGGGAAGGTGGGCAGAGCGTGTTAAGAGGAGGGGGGATGGGGTGCATGCACACCGCCTAGTTGCCAGTTCTACCCAGAAAAAAAAATGAGTTTGAAGGAGTAATGATTCTGTTGCGTACTTTTGCTGCGCCTTCGATTTCATGGATAGGCAAAATCGTCGCTGTCCTGCAAGAATAGTTATATAACTATTTAATATTTGGAGTGATCAAAATAGACCTGTTTAGTGTGAAGTCACGAAAAAAAATTGGATCCAAACAAATGCTCCATCACACTCGCTCTCGCGGGAAAATCCAAATTTTCAAATGCAAATTCGTGCTAGAATGCAACAGATTCTCTCAGATTTTATTACACCATTGGATTCCATCACCCATTAATTTACAATCACAGTTATATCGAAGTATGTCCTATGTCTCGTCCTTGTCCCACTCACAGTTTCTTATGGGTACAGAATTCTAGGATATAGGCTCATCGGCACCATTACACCACGTGTTATAACTCAAACAATAAGCTTCGATACGAAGAGAGGTTAGGATGATTGAGTGTCATGGCGGTGATACGCCCATAAGAGACCGTGAGTATAAGACAAGGAAAAAATATGAAACATCTTTCGGTGTAACTGTGATTGTAAATTCACTTGTTGTCTTTCAAGAATTATGTCGGAGTGATAGATCCTTTACGGTACGTGGAATTTAGTGGTACGATAAAATTTAAGAAAAGCGGTTGTAAACTATTATGAATTTGCATTCGAAAATTTGTATCTGATTACTTAAAAAATCCACGAAAGTTTGCGAGATTAAAGTATTTGTTTTGATCCAATTTCGATCGTGACGTCATCCCTAAATAGATTGATAACGCCGCGCACGGTCAAGAACCTCTCGCTAACTCAGGAAATCACTTCAGTTACAAACAGTCCGCGCTATACTAGACACAATTTGCACCGACAGCATACTTTCTACATAGACGGAATCACCATGTATACGTAAGCAACATCGTAACTACCAAATGAGGGTTTTTCAAATACTTACTGCATTTGTGCTGTTTGCTCTTTTAAAGGTTTTCATCAGAGATTACAAAACAATTCAAGACTTTATGCATCTGAACGAAACTTTCAAACGTTTGTAAGTTATTGTTGTGTCTAAACATTTAGAGAATCCAACATGCCCATAACTATGTTAATGTTTGGTCCAAAAAAAGATGCAACATCAATTTTGAGGGATCCACTTCAAAGATATTTTAGAATGAAGAAAAAGGTTAGGAAAAAGTGAACAAGAGTAATTTAAAAAAAAAAAAAAAAAAAAAAAAAAAAATTAGTGGCGTTGCCACAGATTTGAGGAGCTATTAAATTAGTTCACCTCAACAGTTAAGTTGATGTTTACATAAACGCGGTGGTTCCGTTTATGTATTAATGCGGCTCTTGCAAACTTTTGCTTGTAGCAAATGAATAATTGAATTTTTGTAAACATGCACCAGCAGAAACCAAGAGAATCACACTGAAAAAGTCTAAAATTCAGCAATAAACTTAGAAAACAGCTGTGATTGCCAGATCGTAGTGGCGTAGCTCCCCTGATACCAGTGGGGATTCCTGTCTAATTTGTCACTTTCTCTACGGGAACGCAGAGATGTCTCAAATTGGATGGGAAATCTCCAATGAGCTATAACTTTAGAGTGGCACATCAAGGAACGTTCCGCTGGTTCATTGTTGTCACCTAGGGCGCCGCCATATTGCCGTAAAAATCGATTTTGAGGTTAAGTTTTGTAGGTTGTTTCCGGTCGTTTCGTAAACAAACTCGGGCATCGCCGGAAACGACCTACGAATCTGCCGTCCAAATTCCCGCCAAATTCCGAACGACCTACAAAATTTAACCTCAAAACTCGGAATCTGCCGTCCAAATTCCGCTTTTTCCCGGGATTCCTTCTACCCTGCATGGCACAAGGTGGACCAGCCCGCTGCCACTCTAAAGTTATAGCTCATTGGAAATCTCCCATGATACTTGCGTAGCTCCACCGTTAAGCCCGACTCTGAGAAAGAATTTTGTGATTTTTTATGTACTCATCGTCATTTTTATAGGTATTTATACAAAAATCAACTCTTCAATCACCTGTAGCAAAATTTTGCAAGGGCCCCAGTGAGGAGTTCTTTGGAAAAATCACGTACACTGAAAAAAAAAAAAAAAAAAAAAAAAAAAAATTAACTCTTTTATAGTTAAAAGTATGGACACCACTTAAAAACTATTGATTCGACGGTTTAAATTAGTTAAATAAAGCCCGTGTTAATTTAACTAATTCATAAAGAGTCAGACCAACAATTTTTAAGTGATGGGTGTCCATACTTATAACTATAAAAGAGTTAAAGTTACCACTTTTTTTTCAGTGTATAAAATACAAAGGCGGATCCAGCAGTTCGGCAACTGTGAATTCTTCCCATTAGAATGTATAAGAAACAATCGATTAGTAAAAGGCCCTCAAGAATCGATGGTTTCTCATACGCTCAAACGGGATGAATTCATGGTTGTCAAATTGCTGGATCCACCCATGATAAAACAGGGTATAAGCTCGTTCTCAAAAAGTCAACATTCAAAGTGTTATTATGAAGGGTTTCTGAAGAGTTAAACGAGTTATTCTATTTTCATCCGAAGAATGGTCTAAAGTTTCAACTGTAAGGGAAGAACAATCTGTTTCTGTTTAACTTATCAGAATCACGCACAGCAACAATTTGAAATATGTCAACTAATAAGTACTTATTAATCAATTAAAGTGTCTACAGTCGACGCCTTAGATTTTGGTTAAGGTATAGGCAACCTACATTACTTATCACAATGAATTGAAGCAATGCTGGTGGCCTACCTGAGCCAAAATTTAAGGAGTCAACTGACAGTATTTAATTCGCTGACTACGTACAAAAATAGGCGGTCATCGAATGCATAAAAACTATATACTTAACACCTGCATGGATTCCTTTCCACCGACTTTTCAAGCCACGTCGACGTAACGCGTTATCTGGTGCGCTGACCAGTGACCGAGTTGGACAAAACTTTTTAAGTTGCGCATGACCCATAGACGAGTTGCAGGCATGTTGCAGTCAACCAGTTCAAAGTTTTCGGGTGCGGTTTTAATGAGTTTAAAAAAGTTTCCGATTGATGCCAGTGGTTGACATCATTCGAGTGATCGGCTCGGCCCACGGATTCCTAAGCGATGAACAATCAATAAATAAGTAGTTTGATTTAAATAAACAAAAGGGAAACGAAAACTTTCGGCCTCGACGACTTGAGTTCTGCTAAAAAGACATAAGTGCATTTTTACGCGAGATCTATATTGCAAATTTTATTATTTGCAATTATTTATTTCAATTATGATTTATTATAATGCAATATATATCCTGCCAAAGAGCCAATCCATTTTATGCATTTTTAGATTTAATTCTTTCTGTTTCTTTTTTACATTCTCTTTCTATTTAAGTTTACTGTCCCGAGCCATGCCCAAGTATTTGGCTGTACTTGGATAGGGCACCGTCATACCTTTCAAGGAAGACCGGCTCATGACCGACTTTCAAAAAGGCAAACACAATGTGTATGGATTTGAGGGCATTCAATCTTATCCTCAATTATTTTCTCCATTTTGACAAACCTTGGAGTTTACTATTGGCTCCAAAGATTATTATATATGGCGGTCCGTGGGGAGGGCATTGGATGTTCATGCCCCCCCTCACTTTTTTAGGGAAAAACAAAGGAGGGCTCAAGAAAAGTAAGCAGCAAACAAAAGGTCATTAAATATATCCAAGCCCTCCCCCTCTTTCGAACGCGCGGATTACCACTGGTGGGCCCTTTTGTCCGTCTATAGACTATAGGACAGTTGCGAAGGTCTAAAAGTGTGTGTTTTTTATAAAGAAAATGATAGTTCTTGATGAGCTGAGAACAATGGTGCCTTTGGTTTTTCCCTACCTCATTGTCCCGGTTTTGGAGATACACGCGTGTAAAGATGAAGGCAATGTATTTTGGGCCAAAATCTCATCTCCGGAACAATAGAACTTAATTAGAAACCAAAGGCATTTTATTGTTCTCATAAATCAAGTATACTTTCATTTTCTCTATAAAAAACACAACATTTCAGACCCTTGCAAACTGCTCCATTATGCGCTTTCGGTATACACAGGAGCAATAACACTCTTCAGAGTCTCAGTCGGCACACTCTCAGCTATATCCGTTCAATTGATTATGATTCCCCTTAAATCCGGCAACTTTATGTACACTGTAATAATCTGAGATGGCGTGTCTTGAGGAGAAGCTTATTAGGCTTAAGAAATAAAACATTTTCAAGTCTGACATACTGTTAATGGAAAGTCACACGCAAATGGGCTGACTCGAAGGAGGGGTGGGGGCAAATCGAAGTGGAGGAAAGGAGGGGGGTAAAGGATTCTACGGGCAGGGGTGGGGGGTGGGGGCAAGGCGAGAAAGGCTGGGTGCTTTGGGGTTTGCAGCGCACGGAGACGGAGAGAGAGAGAGAGAGAGAGAGAGAGAGAGAGAGAGAGAGAGAGAGAGAGAGAGAGAGAGAGAGAGAGAGAGAGAGAGGCGTTCGTTCGTTTCGAGCTGCTTTCGAAGCCCGAAAACGCGTTACTTGGGTGTTTGGTGTTTGGTGTTGTTCTTTTCAGAAATGTTATGTTACAAACCTGTCACTTTTTCGCTTCGTGCAGCCCCACGTCACATTCCCTAATTTAATTTTATTTCAATTTAAGGCCAACATTCCCCCCTCCCCTCCCCTCCCCCCTTTTTTTTCCTTTCTCTTTGCTCTTTGCTCTTTGCTCTTTCTGTCTCTAGCGCTCTCGAGAAAGGTGTAGAGAATGACGAAAGAGCGAGCGTGATTTAATTTCAACAAATCGCAGTTCTTGATCGTGACTGCCACTGCGCTGTCACTGTGACATCACTGAACTAGCAGACAAGCGACTTCAGCATCCCTGGTGGAAATCCTCATCAAAAATCATCAATAAAATCTCAGCGTGAGATTTGGAGCCTGATCTCATGTTGATCTCATGATGATCTCATAATGAATATAGAAATCATCTTGAGATCATCATGACATCATCATGAGACAATCAACATTAAATCAGGTTCCAAATGAGATTTGTTGATAATTATTTTCGATGAGGATTTTTATCAGGGATCTTATTGGTGAATTCAAATCTCACTCGCTCTTGAAATCCGCTACTGGTTGGTAAATTTAAATTTCCCGCTCATTAAAGCCGCTTTCTATAGACTGCTTTAGTCCAGCAATATAACGTATCGATTGCTGTCCGAGGACCTCTAGTTCCAAATAAACTTTGATTTAAACAGAGACAAATAGAGACGGAGAACTACGCTAAAATTCATAGGGAAGATTTGAGGCACACTGAATTTTTGGGGATTCATCAAAAATAACATGTGAAACAACAGTCAACACCTTTTGATGTCGCATCGTGTTGAACGGTGACATTCGGAAAACACGGGGGGATGGGCGGGAAGTGAAGAGGAGGGTGCTCACCATTCAACACCATGCGACGTTGACTGTTGTTTTGTTGAATCCGCGAGAAGAGTGCCTCTGCTGCAGCCAGATAGTGCTCCGTCTCTATTTGTCTCTGGATTTGAATGCGTTTTCCCCATGAGTGCATTTTTGAACGGAAATATAGACCTGCGATTATGAACTCTACGTCGAAAATGCCTGGTTTCACCACTAAAACTGCAGAAACCAGCAAGATATCATAGAATAAACAATGCATTTGGAAGTTGGGAACGCCCGAATTTTCGCCACACTGAAAAAAAAATGTGCTAAATTTAACTAATTTCTACTTAAAAGTATGGACACCACTTAAAAACTGTTAATTTGACTATTTAAATTAGTGAAATTAACACCATGCTGTGTTAATTCAACTATTTTTTAACTATTTTAAAGAGTTAAACTAACAATTTTTAAGTGGTGTCCATGCTTTTAACTAATTCAGCATTTTTTTTTTTTCAGTGCAGATGTTCACTCATTCCATAACAACAACAATAAAAATTGGGTGATTCCAACCTTCAAATTCGTCGTTTCGGCTTTCAAGACCAAAGTTAGCGTGAAAAGGACCCGTACCATTTCGAGGATATAAAAGATTAAAAGCATAATCTAATTAGAAGATTTACTTTTAAATACTGGTTCAGTTTTAACTTTCTGCCGATAATATGATGGTATACCAACGGCACCAACGCGCTCAAGGTGGCTCGGTACTTAGAACCTTTATGCTGCATTCGCGTCCAAAAGTCAATCTTTGGAGGAGGAAGGGGAGCGCTGAATATAGCACTGATGGATCCAGGAAATCTGTCCTTCTCTCTTTTCTCCCATTAGAACTCGTATGTTAGAAAAGGATATATCAAGGGCAGTCACATGCTTTTCACCCCCTCTTCTATCCTTTTCTAACACATGCGTTCTAATGGAAAAAGAGAGAGAAGCACAATTTCTTGGATCCACCAGTAAAATGTAGTGATTGACGACACGGAGCAGGGAACGTAGACAATCGTGGCCCTTCAGACCCAAAGCAAGGTGAAAAAATAAATACTATTTAGCGCCTGGAACTGCGCTATATATGGAAGGAGGAAAAAAAAGGTGAGAACGTAGAGGGAAATAATGAAACTCCAGACTGAAACATTGTTGCATGTGTTTGTGGGGTGGACTTGCGAAAGGGTTGAACGAAAGACGTTCCGGGGGCGAAATTAACGACCCCATCAAGTTTCGTTGCGCGGGGAAAGAGAGAAAACGGTAGGAATACGATGGAAGAGAGCTTTCAAGCGATTCCTTTCCTTTTCTTTACATTTTGAGCAAAGCGGTCGAAGGAGGGAGGGAAGGGGGGCGAACAAGCTCGCAAGTGGTCGTGGGTGAGAGAAAGAGAGAGAGAGAGAAAAAAGAGAGAAAGAGAAAGAGAGAGAGAGAAAGAAAAAGAGAGAGAGAGAGAGAAAGAGAAAGAGACTCGAGTTCCATCAAAGAGCCGTTGCCAGACCTTGACGAGAACGAACGATAGTGTTCCAATTCATGAAAAATATCCTCACGATATGCATACATTTTTATAACTCAAGTACTTAATTTTTTCATACTTTTTTTTTTTTTTTTTTTTTTTTTTTTTTTTTTTTTTTTTTACTTTTATGAAAAAACCAGTTCGAAAAATTTCGTTGACTTTTTGAACTGAAATTATTCACATTATCTTCAGGTAGTTCCTATTATTATTAGAATCGAAGTTTAAGCATAACCAATCATTCCTCTCATGACGGATGAAACTGATATAGTGTTAAATTTCGACTTACCATATAATAAGAATAACATGAGAGTATAATGATTTCAGTTAATTATTCATGATTATTTAACCCATAGATGCCCGGAATTATTTGAAATTTTTAGATGTTTTTCTCAAAAATACGCTAAAAAAAACAGACATTTTTGGGGGCTGCTAAATTTTACTAGCTCAAAACTCCCACAATTGGTTTTTGAGTAAAATTGCGGTCCTGATTGACTGTAATTTGGTCCAAAAATAACACACAACAAGTAGGTCGTTACGACCCACCGGGCATATATGGGTTTTAAAACATAATTTTTTGCGCAACACAGTTAACGCTTTTAAATGTCCGGCTATATTATAATTATTTCATATCGAGAACAGAAACGATTTCAGCTTGGATTGCTCCAAATATAATTACTTTGTCTTCTTTAAGTACTCACATTAATGTTCAAGGATCCCGATTAAAAAGTTTCAAAATGGAGTAGTCAAAGATTACGCTAAAAAATCGAGAAATTCACTCGCAAACTCATAAAATACTTCCAAATACGAGATCTTAATGGTAGTGATTACCGCCACAGTGGGCTAGTGGAACTTAATTCAAAACCAAAGGCATTGTTGTTCTCATCTTATCAAGTACTTTAATTTTCTTTTTAAAAATCATAACATATCACACTCTTGCAACTGCCCTATTGACTATTAATAAGTGAAGTTTGCAACATATCCATTTTATTTTCCCGAGAACCTGATTAGAGCCTTATATGCGCATACATCTACTATCACCTCGGAAAACTGGCAGCTATGCGAGCAAGTCCTGCTTTGCAAACGGACTGCAGGACTTCGCGTTAAATAAATCGATACCGGTCGCATATCACGCTCTGGCACTGACGAGCCAGTTAATTTACACAGGAGCACAAGACAGCCGTGAGCGAGGTCGGAGAGGAAGGGGGGGTGACTGTCGGGTGGGGAGGAAAGGGGGAGGGGGCTCCACTGCACCTGAAAGTTTTAATGAAATTATAGTTTGTCTACCGCGCACGCGATAATCATGTAATCAGGTAACAGCTGACAAAACCCAAACCGATCCCTTTTTACTCTCTTCAATCCCCCTTCCCCCCTCTCCCGTCCCCACGTACCCCAACCTGGGCCCCTGCCACACATTTGGTTTATCCCTTTCACGAGTCTTTCGCAAACCTTCGCGGTTCTCGACACCCCCCTCCCCCCCTCCACCCCCATGGTTTCCCCCTCCCACAAATTACGGCCTCCTTGGCGTCCCGTTGATTTACTGCGAGGCACCGCAAAGTTCTGTCACAAAAAGAACCCTTGACGTCGGGACCCCCCCCCCCCTCCACCCTCATTTTATAGCCCGTGGTTTTGATATCAATGTTGTCATGGATTTCTGGCCCTCCCTAAAAATTACGATATTTGGTTTGTGCGCTTTATGTCGTTTGAATCTTCTTCCCTATTTGAATTGTGCGTATTAGAAACCATTAATATCTGTCGAAATAAGTATCGAAACCAAAATGTCTGCGTCAATACAGTCTGCTATGGCGAAGCGTGTGATTTGGCAACGTTGCAATCTGTCTATGCAAAACACTTATAAAAGTGAGAACTTTAGGTTGTTTACTGCAGATCCAATAGTTCGATCGGGAGATTAAAGAATTTTTCTTCCTCTCTCTCTCTGACCATTTGAACCTCTGTGTTAGAAAAGGATATCAGAGGAGGCCATCGTGTAACATTAAACCCTATCCCCATCCTTTCCTAACGAGCAAGTTCCAATGGGAGGAGAGAAGGAAAGGCAAATGTCTGTATCCGTCTTCGAGTGCGATCGTTTTTTTCGGTTTAAGCGAATAAAATGAAATATTACCAGCTCTTGCACGGAAGTTGGTCAAATTTACAACATTTCCCGTAACATTCTATGTAAACTTCCAAGCTCTAATATTTTAACCCTTTATGGACCAAGCCCGAGTTTCCTCGTCTTTCTCCTATAGTCTATTTCACACAGTTCCAGTATCATGATTCTAAATAAAAGCGATTCTGGATGTAGACATTACAAAATAAGATCTCGCCCGGTGCCTTCAATTTGCCGTATAGGCAATTCCAACTCCCCCGAGTACGAACAGTTAACTATCCTCCCTTTTATGAACGGATGGGTGCGCTGTTTTATGAACTAACCTGGTCCTTAAAGGGTTAAAGTCCTCTCGAAAGAATTATAAATAGCATTTATAAGTCGAAATACGTGCATGACATTCTAGCAGCTTCTTCCGTCTTCAAGATGAACATTGACTGTCAAACAATTAATTTGATGAACATAGTCAACTTTTCGTACTTAACCGTGGTGGTGTGGTTGCGGTATCACACGAAAATGAAGGCGCGTATATCAGACGTTGGCGATGATGCTTCAACAAAATTAAAAATTAGTTTTTCTGACCAATCAGACGTAGTGTCGTGATTGAAAAAAGCACCGATAAGCCAATCAGATTCCTGGATATTAAATTTTTGATGGTTTTTCGACGATGAAATGGCTTTTACAATTATGTACATCATGGCAGATGTCTATATATGGTTCCAATGTCTCCAAAAGCCGTCTGGTGTCGTTTTCTGGCACCAGGGGCCCTATCAAGTTGGCGATTTGGCAAAAAGTCGTACTTGACTTGAACATAACCTCACTTTCACGTATGCTTGCTTCTGATTGGTCGGCGGTGCAGATTCGGGGTATAGGTTGAACTTAAGTATGACTTCGAGTGGCTCCATTTAATAGGGCCCAAGAATATGCAGCTTTGGATTCCTATGCCCGACGACTTTTGGTGGCGGCGGGACTCGGGAATTCATGACAAGGCTGCAGCCGGGAGAGGGGTATGGGGCAGATAGAGCACTGAGCAACAGCTCCCCCCCCCTAAATGTAAAAAAAAGGGGTACAGAGAGAATGGAAGGAAAGGGAAGGAAAAGGGGAAAAAAGATCTGCAGCCTCCCCTGAAAGAAGAAAGAAAGAAAGAAAGAAAGAAAGAAAGAAAGAAAGAAAGAAAGAAAGAAAGAAAGAAAGAAAGAAAGAAAGAAAGAAGAAAAAAAACAAAAAACAAAAAACAAAAAAAAACCTGGCTGTTACCTGACAAAACATTTGGTAGAAATTGGCCCAGCAAACTATTTATTGCTACCAAATCTTGGGTTCACCGAGCAAAACGTCTTTAGTTATGCTTACGAAACCTTTGGTTACCTTCACTTCAGTATTTTTTCTATCAAAGGTTTTGTCAGCAATACCAAAGCGTTATCCCCGTTTTTTTCTGTGTGGGAATATGCTATGTTAATCAAAGTTGGAATGATAACAAGAACGATAAAAAGAAGAATAAATTATCATTACTCGTATAAGAGGAAGCGGCGATCAGGATATTATTGACATGAATAGATCATTTTAGACTAGGACACTTTTCCTCACATAACCAAGAATTGGCCTTTCTTTTAATCCGTGGTAACGAGAAGAGTCAACGGGATGTCGTCACCTGGCGGCGGTTCTCATCAATCAACAAGCTATACAATTCCTCATCACTTTAGATTGAATCATCGAAAAAGCGTCATTTCTATTGTAAAACCAAATCAATCAGCTAATTGATGATCAAGCAAAACCAGGAAAAACATCAGCATTTACTAGTACCATAGCAAATTACGGTCAAGAAAAGTGAAAAATCGATCGACGAGCTACGAAAATCAGAGGCGCGCGAGAGAGATACCTCAAAGGGTGCTGGAAAAGGAAAAGATCTTCCCTCTCCCTGCCTCACCCTTCTTTCCCGCCTTTCCCTTTCACCCCCACCACCACCACCAGCCTGAAATCTGGACAAGGCGTTCGAAATGAAGTGAGTGTTCCGTCAAATGGATTGAAGTGGATAGAAGAGCGCAAGAGTTAAGGTGTGGTGGAGGGGGGAGGGGGGAGGGGGGAGTGTGAGGGGGGAGTGGAAGGGGGGACGAAAGAGAAGTGTTTTCGGTGACTGGTGAGCGGCGGTGAGAGTGGTGAGAGGGAAGGGGCAGCAGCATCGCTTCACATCATCGCATCCACAATCCACATCGTCAAGATTAATCCACGCGAGGCTCTTAAACGCCGATTTAATAAACGCTCACAAGGCCCTCCCCTCCCTCGAAGCGGCGGCCAAGACCGACCCGTAACTTGGCGATGAGGAACCCGCGCCGCGCGCGCATACCTACCATAGCGTCAAGAGGTATTCGCTCTTTCTCTCTCTCTTCTCTCCTTGCTGCCTGCCTGCTGCTGGGTAGTGTAAAGCAAATGAAAATGAAGACGAGTCGAGTTTAAACTAATAACGAGCTAAGTAAGTGCCGAGGAAGAAGGCATCGATAAGTACCCACCCGCCTCCTCCCACCGACCTCCCCCCCCACCCCTCCGCCCCCGGCTCCCTCAGTAGACTGCCCAGGGATCCGCCCCTCCCCACGCCACGAAATTCCACTTGATTAACTAGAATAAACACGAATTACCATTTTATTAGTTCATTGCCAGCTCCTCCGAGCTCCACCCCCTTCCCCCTTCCCCCCTCTCCAGGACCCTCACCCTTCTATGCCGCCCCTCGCCCCTCCTCGGTCGTCCGTTTTCCAGCCCGGGAGTCTTTGATCTACAATTTGTTCGTTTCGCGAGAGAGAGAGAGAGAGAGAGAGAGAGAGAGAGAGAGAGAGAGAGAGAGAGAGAGAGAGAGAGAGAGAGAGAGAGAGAGAGGGGGGGGGAAGAGAGAGAGAGAGAGAGAGGGGGGGGGGGGGGGGAGAAAGTAAGATGAGAAAGCGAGGGATGGAGGATTTGAGGGGTGATAAGGAAAGGAGGGGGGGGGGGTCGATGAAAGAGAATGAAAGGAGGAAAGAAAAAGAACCTGAGTGAAGTTTAAAATGAAAAAGCTCACTGAAGCTGTAAATACGGCGAGACCCAAACCGACTTTTATTAACTAAACTCCCTATTAACTCTCGCAGAAAAGAGAAGAGTTGACATCGCCCTCCCGCCCCCCCCCTTCTCTTCCCCTCTCCTCCTGCACCGTTGTTTCCTCCCACCGCGGAAAAAAGAGGGAGGGATTTAATTTACTTCGTTGATTGTTTGCCAAACCAAAGAGAGATATTCCAATATAAGATCTTTTGTAAAGCCTTTTTGCCAGTATTATATGCGATGCGAATGAACTGAACCGGGCGAAAAACCGCGGGGCCCGAGCGAACGGCGGGTAGCATTTAAAAAACAATTGCGCTCATCATTGAACAATCTACATTGTATGTTTTCTAAATGTCTCATGTACCTTATTTTAATTCCGCGCTATGTCTCTCCCTCTCTCCATATTGCTCTTTCTCTGTCTTCCTTTCCTCTCTTACTCACTCTCTCCTACTCTCTCTTTCTATATCTCTCTCTATCCTTCTCTCTATCCCTCTCTCTCTTCCTCTCTATCTTTCTCTCTCTTTCTCTCTCTCTTTCTCTGTTTTTCTCTGTTCTCTATTCTCTCTCTCTCTCTCTCTCTCTCTCTCTCTCTCTCTCTCTCTCTCTCTCTCTCTCTCTCTCTCTCTCTCTCTCTCTCTCTCTCTGCTCTGCCTGTGTTTGCTCTTCTGTGGTTGGGCCAAAAGCGGAAAACCTTCTCTGCTCTCATTCCTCGGCCCAGAATAAACTAATTTTCTTTTTTCTGTCGAATGTGGTATAGAGAACCAAAGCGTTTCGTTCCTGGCTTAGCAAAACGCCCTCGAGTGTTTGCCCCGAAATTTAATCAAAATCTGGCTCAAAATAACGCTGTGTTATTGTAAAAATGTCACTCAAAGACCGTTAAGATTTTGACACTCTATGTAATAAAAGTGAGGTTATAATTCCTCTCTTCTTTTATTATAATATGTATCTGTGATGGAATCACGGAGTGAAAATTCTGTCATGAACTCGTGATTTGGTCGTAGTCGCCAACTGATGCCTCTCTGGTAATTGGAAATATTTTCCAGTGCATACGAGTTGTGATTATAATTATTTTTTATATTGTGAGTGTTTTGGACCAATAGTAAACAAGAGTCGCAATTGCATTGAGAACCATCGTGGTCAATGCTGATAAGAGTCGGCTTCTGATTGGCTGGAAATGGAAGGAAATCGTAGTGCAAAGCTGTCTTATAGGGTATAGGAAAATTAACAATGGGTTTTCGTTCCGGGACGTTTATCTCGAAACCTGTGCAAAACAATTATAATACGAGTCGATTTAGCAGAATTTTCCAAGCAAATTGATAGGTCACAAGTAGGTACCAGTATATTGCAAATTCGAGAAGACCGTCTTAGTTGAAAAGTACACACAATAGTGAGTTGCTCAAACACACTCCAAGCATGTAAACACACTATTGTGCGTACTTTTCAACTGAAACAGTCTTTTCGAATTTGCAATAAAGTGGCACTTATGACCTATCAATTTGTTCGGAAAATTCTGCTAAATCGACTTGTACTAACTGTTTAGAGGCAATTTTGCACATGTTTAGAGATAAACGTCCCGGAACGAAAACCCCGTGTTAATTTCCCGATACATTAAGACATTTTTGCACCACGCTTGCAGCCAATCAGAGGCCAGCCCGCGTTTCCGATCCGTTATCTGCGTTGACCACGCAGGCGTTGCAGGCCTTCCATTCAATTGCGACTCTTGTTTACTCTTTGGTTTTGGACGAATGTGAGTAATCTGAATTGACCGAGATGCCTTATGGGTCGGTGAGGGCGGGAGAATTGAATTGACCGATTATGATATGGATATGAGATTCATTAAACCAACTAATGGAGCTGTTGCAAACTTTTGCTACAGGATTATTAATAGTTGATCATGGAGTACCCTGTAAAAATAACAATCAGCGCACTAAAAAATCACAAATTCCACTCCTAAACTCACAAAATGCTTTTAAATGCGAGACCGTAATGGCGGCCGTGGCCACGGTTTTCTTATGCCAATTGTATGCTTCTTCTTCTTCTTGTGTGGTGTTGCGAGATCACCTCGTGTAGATGGCGCTGATTGAAGATAGGAACCTCAATGAAAACCGCGGCCCCGGCCGCCATTACTGTCTCGCGTTTAAAAGCATTTTGTGAGTTTAGGAGTGGATTTCGTGATTTTTTAGTGCGCTAATCGTCATTTTTACTGGGTATATTACCCCATTATCAACTATTAATAAGCCTGCGTAGCAAAAGTTTGCAACAGCTCCATTGCAGGTATTTCATCAGAGCTAGAAGTTTTTAGCGCTGAGCTCAACTTCTCTCTATATGTATGATTAATGATAGCAGCATACCCATCTGAGCCATCACGCGTGATTGTAAATGTGTCGCTCCAGACGTAGCTATTCCAAAAATCGTAGGACATTGGATTGCATACCCGACTGATTGTAGGCATTTTAAATTAACGAAAAATGTGTCATCCTTCGTATAAAATTGATTTTCGTATTTGATGAGTGTTCAATCCTAGCGAGTTCCCGAGTCTATATAAATACACCTCCCTCCCTGGATCCGCCAATGGCCACGCGCGGATATTCTGATGATTCTTGTCGAATCCAATAATTTAAGAGTAATTTTTTTTTTTCTTGGAAATGCCACCTAGGTATAGATCAGAGGGTATTATATACTCGTTCTTTAAAACTAATGGTTCCAAGAGTGCCATTGCTTGTGTTTCTGGTGAGACAGATGGATTGTTCTTTCATAACTGACAAATGGAGCTTAAAATGGGTCCGTTGCATAATTTTGCTGCCGCGTTATGGAGGTTTATTTGAGGTGTAAGATCGCATAAAAATCACATCGTGAGCACCAAACAGTCTCAAAATTTACTCATGAACCCAAAAAAAAAAACGTTTCAAGGAAAGCCTAAGATGACGGTTGAATGGGTGAATCAACTGCGCTCGCCCATGCACCACTAGCAGTAAATATGGCCGACGACTGTATTCGGCAAAGTAAGTACCCACTTGCCCTGCGTTTCCTTTTCAGAATTTGGGCAAATAGACCCAAAAACGTGAAATATTCACCATTGTAATCACAAACAATAACGAGAAAGTAAAATTTACCGGGGGGGGGGGAGGGGGCACACAGAATGACGCAAAATGTATGGGTACTACGAGGAAGTGGGTCGTTTGTCTACATGCTAACCAGCAATATAAATTGCAGTGGCGGCTCGTGCGATTTGGCAACCATGCAATTTTTACATTTAATCTTAGGTAAAAGAATCGATTCCTGAGGAGGCTGATAGCCTCCGGGAGAATCGATTATTTTGCATTGATTAAATGGGAGGAGTACATTGTGGCCAAATTTCACGAGCCGCCACTGATAAATTGCCGTCGTCGGCCATCTTCTGCTGCTCGTGGTGCATGCATGCAGGGTTGATTCGCCCGTTCGACCGCCATCTTAAGCTTCTCATAAAATGCCATTTGTGAGTACATTATTGGTTTTTGAGACTGCTTGCGATGCTCTCAATGGAATTTTCACGCACACCAGAATCAACCCTTCATAACGCTGTTTATCAAAAGTATATATGCAACAGACCCATTTTAGGCCATTCGACGGATTAAAAGCAGTGGCGTAGGTAGCGTGTAATTTGGCAACATTGAACTGCGTCCGTTTAAACCCATGCAAAAAGTTGAATCCAAAGGTGTTCACCGAACACCCAATAGTTCGATATTACTCATGGGTATAAATGGACGAACTGCAACGTTGCCTAATCGCACGCTACGCCACTGATTAAAAGAATAAACCGCAACTCGTCAGAAACAACACACACACTTTAAATTATGATTCCATGATAACGAGCATCAGTGGCGTCGCGTGCCATCTGGCAACAATGCGACTCCTCCACTTTAACTCCTTAAATATATCGAATTTTCCTCGTGCACTGTGCACCCCCTGAATTCGACCTTTTACATGAGTTTAAATGGGTAGAGTGCAGTGTTGCCAAATTGCACGCGACGCCACTGACGAGCATACTCTCTGTGATTTACGTGGCTTTTCCATCGAGTGTTTTACAGCGTCCAACTCTATCCGAGTCCGCAAGGAGCCGAATTCCTTCCAAACCTCCAAAGCTTTCGCAGCCAAAAGGAAAGAGCCCGGTGGCGCTCCCTGAAGGCGCGCCGACGAAACCCGCGGGGGTTTTTCACAGATTCCCTGTCCTTTTTCGTGTCCTTTCGTTATATCCACTTCGTCACAGCGGCGAGCGGGGTTCGAAGTGAGGGCAAGCGAGCCTGAGATTAAAAATCCATTTTAATTAGACGAGTGAAACAAGCCGTCAAGTGATGATGGTTAGAAGAGGACGGGGGGGGGGGGCTCAATGGCTCACGTCTCAGATTTTCTGAAGCGTCAACGCATGCCTGTGGGGCGTTTCGTCCGTCGCTAGGGAGAGAGAGAGAGAGAGAGAGAGAGAGAGAGAGAGAGAGAGAGAGAGAGAGAGAGAGAGAGAGAGAGAGCGGCGTCCGTCCCTTCGCAACCCTCCTCCGCCTCACCGCCATGCACGCGGGTCGCGGCGGCAACACCAAACGGAATTCACACTCATACACTACGCCATACTGCTCTCAGCACACTTACAAATCGACTACCTACGGCTGAAAAGCGAGTGCGATTTTCGAGTGTCGCGCGATTAATTCTGGTTTGCCAGATGCGATATGTATAGATATAGACACTCACTGAAAAAAAAAAATCAGTTGTTAAAGCAACAATTCAAAATTTGCTGATTTAACGAAAATTGAAAGTTGCTAAATTATCCAGGGTTTTCTCTTAAATTAACAATTTATATGTTGAGTTTACAAAAACAGTTGTTCAATGAACCACATAATGGTGTCCTTTCAACAAAGAGACATTTTCAATTTAGTAATTTTAATAGAAAAAAAAAAATACAGAACTTAACAAAATTAGTTGATCTAACAATTCAGCTTGTTATAACACCAAAATAAATTGCTGATTTTACTTACGAATTTGTTTTTCCAGCATGAAAATTGTTATTATTATACTATTTGATTTTCTGGTTGGGCAAATTAGTTGTTGAGCTAACAAAATGAATTGTTGATTTAGCATTTGAGTTGTTAATTTAACAAAATTATGGGTTAATTTAGCAAATCATTTTGTTCTGTACTTTTTTCAGTGTAGAAGAGTTTTTATTACATTCGTTTGAACTATGACTTTCGAAAGAAAGTACCTTGACTGAAATTCTTTTTGGTTGATGTAACAGACGCATTTATGGCAATGATCCGGCAGCAATGAGGAGAGCGTTTAAAATTCGGCCCGGACTTGCTTCATTGTTTTATTGCTGTAGGGCAATACACTAAAAAAATCGTCATAAATCAGATGCAGGATTCGTAATCAGGAGCGAAAATATCTCAATCTTCCCAGAAATGTTAGATATTTTACACAGACTTTTACGTAGATGATTCCAGAGGGTCGATTAGTTCGGAACGGGACACCGCTAGTCGCGTCGCGTCGTCTTGATCAAAAATTCAACAGTTTTTGGCTATAAAATTGACGAATTTTCGCTAAAATTACACATCTCAGGAATGTCGGTACCTGCGAAAACATACTTTAGGAAGATATTGTGCAAGTTTTAAGCTGAAATACTTACTCAAAAATAAAGCCGGAACTTATGAAATATACGAAAACTCCGATAAGTCTCATTGAGTGCGATTGAGGCAGATAGACATAGAATCACTGGCGCTCACTGACACTCACTTACAAGTATGTGGCGAAATAAAATTTATAAACAGCTTTAATTTTATTCTCAACCAACTTTGCTCCTTTTTTGGCTCAAAAAATCCATCGAAAATAAATTTATTCTCAACCAACTTTGCTCCTTTGCTTAAAAAACCCACAGAAAATAATTTTATTTCTCAACCAACTTTGCTCCTTTTTTGGCTCACCAAATCCATAGAAAGTTTTGCAGATGCTGACGTTCTTGGATTTTGCGATTTTTCTTTTTTTTTTTTCATTGAAGCTGTTGCAAACTTTCTTTACAGGCTTATTAATAGTTGATACGGAGTAATCACGGAGTAAAACCCTGTAAAAATGGTTATAGGACATTTCGTCAACGACTTTTTGTCCGGATACGCAAATTCGTCTAGGCGTTTTACGTCCACGCATGTATATGGAGGCATGAAAAGATAGGTCCATGCGTTTAATTTTGGTCCATATGTTTGATTTTACTGAACATTTAAAATTTTTGACAACAGTTAATAACATGTATGAAAAATAATCATACTGCAAGGAAAATAATTTATGGAAACATTGAAAATAAGAAAATGGAAGGTAGATGAAGGTGCTG
>VMOF01000024.1:68417760-68496846 GCA_011764245.1 Trialeurodes vaporariorum | reverse complement strand
ACCCCCACCACCACCACCAGCCTGAAATTGGAAAAGGCGTTCGAAATGAAGTGAGGTTCCGTCAAATGGATTGAAGTGGATAGAAGAGCGCAAGAGTTAAGGTGTGGTGGAGGGGGGGGGGGGGGGGGGAGTGTGAGGGGGGAGTGGAAGGGGGGACGAAAGAAAGTTTTTTCGGTGACGGGGAGCGGCGGTGAGAGTGGTGAGAGGGAAGGGGCAGCAGCATCGCTTCACATCATCGCATCCACAATCCACATCGTCAAGATTAATCCACGCGAGGCTCTTAAACGCCGATTAAAAAAACGCTCAAAGGCCCCCCCTCCCTCGAAGCGGCGGCCAAGACCGACCCGTAACTTGGCGATGGGGAAACCCGCGCCGCGCGCGCATACCTACCATAGCGTCAAGAGGTATTCGCTCTTTCTCTCTCTTTCTCTCCTTGCTGCCTGCCTGCTGCTGGGTAGTGTAAAGCAAATGAAAATGAAGACGAGTCGAGTTTAAACTAATAACGAGCTAAGTAAGTGCCGAGGAAGAAGGCATCGATAAGTACCCCCCGCCCCCTCCCCCCGACCCCCCCCCCCACCCCTCCCCCCCCGGCTCCCTCAGTAGACTGCCCAGGGATCCGCCCCTCCCCACGCCACGAAATTCCACTTGTTTAAACTAAAATAAACACGAATTACCATTTTATTAGTTCATTGCCAGCTCCTCCGAGCTCCCCCCCTTCCCCTTCCCCCCCTCTCCAGGACCCTCCCCCTTCTATGCCGCCCCTCGCCCCTCCTCGGTCGTCCGTTTTCCACCCCGGGGAGTCTTTGATCTACAATTTGTTCGTTTCGCGAGAGAGAGAGGGGGAGAGAGAGGGGGGAGAGAGAAGAGAGAGAGGGGAGAGAGAGAGAGAGAGAGAGAGAGAGAGAGAGAGAGAGAGAGGGGGGGGGAGAGAGAGAGAGAGAGGGGGGGGGGAGGGGGGGAGAAGTAAGATGAGAAAGCGAGGGATGGAGGATTTGAGGGGTGATAAGGAAAGGAGGGGGGGGGGGTCGATGAAAGAGAATGAAAGGAGGAAAAAAAAAGAACCTGAGTAAATTTTTAAAAATGAAAAAGCTCACTGAAGCTGTAAATACGGCGAGACCCAAACCGACTTTATTAACTAAACTCCCTATTAACT
The DNA here is from genome assembly GCA_011764245.1 of Trialeurodes vaporariorum. NCBI lineage: Eukaryota > Metazoa > Arthropoda > Insecta > Hemiptera > Aleyrodidae > Trialeurodes > Trialeurodes vaporariorum. The sequence goes on along the minus strand of VMOF01000024.1, from coordinate 68,495,693 downwards.
CTCGCAGAAAAAAGAAGAGTTGACATCGCCCTCCCGCCCCCCCCTTTTCTTCCCCCCTCCTCCTGCACCGTTGTTTCCTCCCACCCCGGAAAAAAGAGGGAGGGATTTAATTTACTTCGTTGATTGTTTTCCAAACCAAAGAGAGATATTCCAATATAAGTCTTTTGTAAAGCCTTTTTGCCAGTATTATATGCGATGCGAATGAACTGAACCGGGCGAAAAACCGCGGGGCCCGAGCGAACGGCGGGTAGCATTTAAAAAAAAATTGCGCTCATCATTGAACAATCTACATTGTATGTTTTTAAATGTCTCATGTACCTTATTTTAATTCCGCGCTATGTCTCCCCCTCTCTCCATATTGCTCTTTCTCTGTTTTCCCTTTCCCTCTCTTCCCACTCTCTCCTACTCTCTCTTCTATATCTCTCTCTATCCTTCTCTCTATCCCTCTCTCTTTTCCCTCTCTATTTTTCTCTCTTTTTCTCTCTCTCTTCTCTGTTTTTCTCTGTTCTTATTTCTCTCTCTCTCTCTCTCTCTCTCTCCTCTCTCTCTCTCTCTCTCTCTCTTCTCTCTCTCCCCTTTTCTCTCTCTCTCTCTCTGCTCTGCCTGTGTTTGCTCTTCTGTGGTTGGGCCAAAAGGGGAAAAACCTTCTCTGCTCTCATTCCTCGGCCCAGAATAAACTAATTTCTTTTTTCTGTCGAATGTGGTATAGAGAACCAAAGCTTTTCGTTCCTGGCTTAGCAAAACCCCCTCGAGTTTTGCCCCGAAATTTAATCAAAATCTGGCTCAAAATAACGCTGTGTTATTGTAAAAATGTCACTCAAAGACCTTTAAAGATTTTGACACTCTATGTAATAAAAGTGAGGTTATAATTCCTCTCTTCTTTTATTTAATATGTATCTGTGATGGAATCACGGAGTGAAAATTCTGTCATGAACTCGTGATTTGGTCGTAGTCGCCAACTGATGCCTCTCTGGTAATTGGAAATATTTTTCCCGTGCATACGAGTTTTGATTATAATTATTTTTTATATTGTGAGTGTTTTGGACCAATAGTAAACAAGAGTCGCAATTGCATTGAGAACCATCGTGGTCAATGCTGATAAGAGTCGGCTTCTGATTGGCTGGAAATGGAAGGAAATCGTAGTGCAAAGCTGTCTTATAGGGTATAGGAAAAATTAACAATGGGTTTTCTTTCCCGGGGACTTTTATCTCGAAACCTGTGCAAAACAATTATAATACGAGTCGATTTAGCAGAATTTTCCAAGCAAATTGATAGGTCACAAGTGGGTACCAGTATATTGCAAATTCGAGAAGACCGTCTTAGTTGAAAAGTACACACAATAGTGAGTTGCTAAAACACACTCCAAGCATGTAAACACACTATTGTGCGTACTTTTCAACTGAAACAGTCTTTTCGAATTTGCAATAAAGTGGCACTTATGACCTATCAATTTGTTCGGAAAATTCTGCAAAATCGACTTGTACTAACTGTTTAGAGGCAATTTTGCACATGTTTAGAGATAAACGTCCCGGAACGAAAACCCGTGTTAATTTCCCGATACATTAAGACTTTTTTGCACCACGCTTGCAGCCAATCAGAGGCCAGCCCGCGTTTCCGATCCTTTATCTGCGTTGACCACGCAGGCGTTGCAGGCCTTCCATTAAATTGCGACTCTTGTTTACTTTTTGGGTTTTTGGACGAATGTGAGTAATCTGAATTGACCGAGATGCCTTATGGGTCGGTGAGGGCGGGAAATTGAATTGACCGATTATGATATGGATATGAGTTTCATTAAACCAACTAATGGAGCTGTTGCAAACTTTGCTACAGGATTATTAATAGTTGATCATGGAGTACCCTGTAAAAATAACAATCAGCGCACTAAAAAATCACAAATTCCACTCCTAAACTCACAAAAGCTTTTAAATGCGAGACCGTAATGGCGGCCGTGGCCACGGTTTTTTTATGCCAATTGTATGCTTCTTCTTCTTCTTGTGTGGTGTTGCGAGATCACCTCGTGTAGATGGCGCTGATTGAAGATAGGAACCTCAATGAAAAAAGCGGCCCGGCCGCCATTACTGTCTCGCGTTTAAAAGCATTTGTGAGTTTAGGAGTGGATTTCGTGATTTTTAGTGCGCTAATCGTCATTTTTACTGGGTATATTACCCCATTATCAACTATTAATAAGCCTGCGTAGCAAAAGTTTGCAACAGCTCCATTGCAGGTATTTCATCAGAGCTAGAAGTTTTTAGCGCTGAGCTCAACTTCTCTCTATATGTATGATTAAATGATAGCAGCATACCCATCTGAGCCATCACGCGTGATTGTAAATGTGTCGCTCCAGACGTAGCTTTTCCCAAAAAATCGTAGGACATTGGATTGCATACCCGACTGATTGTAGGCATTTTAAATTAACGAAAAATGTGTCATCCTTCGTAAAAAATTGATTTTCGTATTTGATGAGTGTTCAATCCTAGCGATTTCCCCGAGTCTATATAAATACACCTCCCCCCCTGGATCCGCCAAGGGCCCACGCGCGGATATTCTGATGATTCTTGTCGAATCCAATAATTTAAGAGTAATTTTTTTTTTCTTGGAAATGCCCCCTAGGTATAGATCAGAGGGTATTATATACTCGTTCTTTAAAACTAATGGTTCCAAGAGTGCCATTGCTTGTGTTTCTGGTGAGACAGATGGTTGTTCTTTCATAACTGACAAATGGAGCTTAAAATGGGTCCGTTGCATTTTTGCTGCCGCGTTATGGAGGTTTATTTGAGGTGTAAGATCGCATAAAAATCACATCGTGAGCCCCAAAACATCTCAAAATTTACTCATGAACCCAAAAAAAAAAACTTTTCAAGGAAAGCCTAAGATGACGGTTGAATGGGTGAATCAACTGCGCTCGCCCATGCACCACTAGCAGTAAATATGGCCGACGACTGTATTCGGCAAAGTAAATACCCACTTTCCCTGCGTTTTCCCTTTTTAGAATTTGGGCAAAAAGACCCAAAAAAGTGAAAATTCACCATTGTAATCACAAACAATAACGAGAAAGTAAAATTTACCGGGGGGGGGGAGGGGGCACACAGAATGACGCAAAATGTATGGGTACTACGAGGAAGTGGGTCGTTTGTCTACATGCTAACCAGCAATATAAATTGCAGTGGCGGCTCGTGCGATTTGGCAACCTGCAAATTTTTTCATTTAATCTTAGGTAAAAAATCGATTCCGAAGGGGGTGATAGCCTCCGGGAGAATCGATTATTTTTCATTGATTAAAGGGAGGAGTACATTGTCCAAAATTTACGAGCCCCACTGTTCCGTCGTCGGCCACCTGTGTCGTGGTATCATGCAGGGTTGATTCGCCCGTTCACCGCCATCTTGCTTCTATAAAATGCCATTTGGAGACATTATTTTTTTTGAGACTGCTTGCGTGCTTCAAAGGAATTTTCACGCACACCAGAATCAACCCCTTTATAACGCTGTTTTTCAAAAGTATATATGCAACAGACCCATTTTTGGCCATTCGACGGATTAAAAGCAGTGGCGTAGGTAGCGTGTAAATTTTGGGAAAATTGAACTGCGTCCGTTTAAAACCCCTGCAAAAAGTTGAATCCAAAGGTGTTCACCGAACACCCAAAATTTTATATTATATGGGTATAAATGGACGAACTGCAACGTTGCCTAATCGCACGCTACGCCCATTAAAAGAATAAACCGCAACTCGTCAGAAACAACACACACACTTTAAATTATGATTCCATGATAACGAGCATCAGTGGCGCGCGTGCCATCTGGCAACAATGCGACTCCTCCACTTTAACTCCTTAAATATATCGAATTTTTCCCCGTGCACTGTGCACCCCCCGAATTCGACCTTTTACATGATTTAAAAGGGTAGAGTGCAGTGTTGCCAAATTGCACGCGACGCCACTGACGAGCATACTCTCTGTGATTTACGTGGCTTTTCCATCGAGTGTTTTACAGCGTCCAACTCTATCCGAGTCCGCAAGGAGCCGAATTCCTTCCCAAAACCCCCAAAACTTTCGCAGCCAAAAGGAAAGAGCCCGGTGGCGCTCCCTGAAGGCGCGCCGACGAAACCCGCGGGGGTTTTTCACAGATTCCCTGTCCTTTTTCGTGTCCTTTCGTTATATCCACTTCGTCACAGCGGCGAGCGGGGTTCGAAGTGAGGGAAAGCGAGCCTAAATTAAAAACCTTTTTAATTAGACGAGTGAAACAAGCCGTCAAGTGATGATGGTTAGAAAGGAGGGGGGGGGGGGGCTCAATGGCTCACGCTCAGATTTTCTGAAGCGTCAACGCATGCCTGTGGGGCGTTTCGTCCGTCGCTGGGGAGGGAGAGAGAGAGAGAGAGAGAGAGAAGAGAGGAGAGAGAAGGAGAGGAGAGAGAGAGGAGGAGCGGCGCCCGTCCCTTCGCAACCCCCTCCGCCTCCCCGCCATGCACGCGGGTCGCGGCGGCAACACCAAACGGAATTCCCCCATACACTACGCCATACTGCTCTCACACACTTACAAATCGACTACCTACGGCTGAAAAGCGAGTGCGATTTTCGAGTGTCGCGCGATTAATTCTGGTTTGCCAGATGCGATATGTATAGATATAGCACTCACTAAAAAAAAAAAATCAGTTTTTAAAAGCAACAATTAAAAATTTTGCTGATTTAACAAAAATTGAAAGTTGCTAAATTATCCAGGGTTTTCTTTTAAAATTAAAATTTATAGTTGAGTTTACAAAAACAGTTGTTCAATGAACCACATAATGGTGTCCTTTCAACAAAAAACTTTTCAATTTAGTAATTTTAATAAAAAAAAAAAAATACAGAACTTAACAAAATTGTTGATCTAACAATTCAGCTTGTTATAACACCAAAATAAATTGCTGATTTTACTTACGAATTTGTTTTTCCCGCATAAAATTGTTATTATTATACTATTTGATTTTCTGGTTGGGCAAATTAGTTGTTGAGCAAAAAAATGAATTGTTGATTTAGCATTTGAGTTGTTAATTTAACAAAAATTTTGGGTTTAAATTTTGCAAATCATTTGTTCTGTACTTTTTTCAGTGTAGAAGAGTTTTTTTTACATTCGTTTGAACTATGACTTTCGAAAGAAAGTACCTTGACTGAAATTTTTTTGGTTGATGTAACAGACGCATTTAGGCAATGATCCGGCAGCAATGAGGAGAGCGTTTAAAATTCGGCCCGGACTTGCTTCATTGTTTTTTTGCTGTAGGGCAATACACTAAAAAAAACGTCATAAATCAGATGCAGGGTTCGTAATCAAGCGAAAATATCTCAATCTTCCCAGAAATGTTAGATATTTTACACAGACTTTTACGTAGATGATTCCAGAGGGTCGATTAGTTCGGAACGGGACACCGCTAGTCGCGTCGCGTCGTCTTGATCAAAAATTCAACAGTTTTTGGCTTTAAAAATTTACGAATTTTCGCTAAAATTACACATCTCAGGAATGTCGGTACCTGCGAAAACATACTTTAGGGAAAATATTGTGCAAGTTTTAAGCTGAAATACTTACTCAAAAATAAAGCCGGAACTTATGAAATATACGAAAACTCCGATAAGTCTCATTGAGTGCGATTGAGGCAGATAGACATAGAATCACTGGCGCTCACTGACACTCACTTACAAGTATGTGGCGAAATAAATTTATAAACAGCTTTAATTTTATTCTCAACCAACTTTGCTCCTTTTTTGGCTCAAAAAATCCATCGAAAATAAATTTTATTCTAAACCCAAACTTTGCTCCTTTGCTTAAAAAACCCACAAAAAATAATTTATTTCTCAACCAACTTTGCCCCTTTTTTTGGCTCACCAAATCCATAGAAAGTTTTGCAGATGCTGACGTTCTTGGATTTTGCGATTTTTTTTTTTTTTTTTCATTGAAGCTGTTGCAAACTTTCTTTACGGGCTTATTAATAGTTGATACGGAGTAATCACGGAGTAAAACCCTGTAAAAATGGTTATAGGACATTTCGTCAACGACTTTTTGTCCGGATACGCAAATTCGTCTAGGCGTTTTACGTCCACGCATGTATATGGAGGCATGAAAAGATAGGTCCATGCGTTTAAATTTTTGGGCCATATGTTTGATTTTACTGAACATTTAAAATTTTTGACAACAGTTAATAACATGTATGAAAAAAAATCATACTGCAAGGAAAATAATTTATGGAAACATTGAAAATAAGAAAATGGAAGGAATGAAGGTGCTGCTATGGTAACTTCATTTTCGTGTGGAGTAATTCTTGTCTTTACCGATGTCATTCTATTTTTTTCTTTATTTTTTTCCAAATTTTCTGCTGCCAAAATTTGTTTAAATTATCACAATTTTTGTAAAACCCGCAGCTGCCGCTCATAAGGCTCCCAACGAATGATCATGTGAGTTTTATCAAAAATTATACCAAAATTATGATGTTTCCCAATTTTGGCGATATTTCCTGTATGGAGTTGGTGTTTTTATTTGAACCAATAAACTTTGGACATTATTTACTAAGTGGACCAACATGTTGCTGCCGAAAAAATGCAGTGACGTAAACAGTTGGACGAAACATGCGCGCGGACAAAAAGTCGTTGACGAAATGTCCTGAAACCGTAAAAATCCTCTCTCAAACTCATAAAATGCTTCCAAACACAAAATCATAATGACGGTGGTATGGCTAACCTTTTACATTTGGTTTGTTTCCCTATCTCAATCTGCTCCATCCTCACGAGATGTTCTCGCGACACCACACTAGAAGAAGAAGAAGCACATATACAGTTGCCAGAAGATTTAGGCAGCATAGGCCACCATCGCTATCATGGTCTCAGGTTTGAAAGCATTTTATAAGGGAGTGGATTTCGTGATGTTTTAGTGCGCTAATCTTTATTTTTACAGGGTTTTCCCAAAGACATTATATCATATAGACGGAGTGCATAACAAGATCCTTGAGGCGAACTCGCGGTACTTCGCATGTTCACCAAAAATGATCACCAGTCATCAGCCTGATCAACGGTTGCATCAAAACTTAAATTGGTAATCTTGTTTAGGTATAATCTTTGGCAAAACTGGTGACAAACAAACCGACGCCATTTTGAGAGTGAATGAAAGTTGCACACTATTTCCAATTTTGTAAGTTATTTGAAGCTTTTTTTGATCTGATATCATACTGTTGTCAAAATGATGGTCATTAAATAGTGTTTCATCCATCTGCGATCTCGATTTTTGTAAAGTTGTAAGTTTGGATCAAGAGGTTATGTTCGTTTGTTTGTCACCAGTTGAAGGTTCCTCCCCCAGCTTCGAACAATGGACTCGCCCGTCTGCCTACTGCAGTGTACGGTACGTTTGCCTCACCCAGCTCAATGTTATGGTATAGGATACACTCTGTCTATATGATATAATGTCTTTGGGTTTTCCCCCCATCATCAATTAGTAATATTAAGTCTATAGCAAAAGTTTGCAACTGCTCCATTAAAAACGGCAAAAAAACACGAGTTCTCAAAAGTGACTGGTGGCGCTATCCATCGGATTGAAATCTGGGAAAGTTTCGGCCGGAATCACCTTAAATCGCCTACGCCATAAGTGTGCATTGTGCAATAGCCCTGTTATTGGACGAACTGTCTTCTGGGACCAAATAATGCTACATCCTCGCAGTCCCTCAAGTTCCCGCACGCAGATGATCGTTGATCACAGTGGTGGCTCGTGCAATGTGGCAACGGTGGATACTCTCCATTTAAACCTATGCAAAACTATCGATCTTCAGGAGGTACAATTGCAAACCAAAGATATCGATACTTTTGTACAGTTTTAAATGAAAAATAAGCATTTTTGCCAAATTGCACGAGCCGCCGCCACTGGTTGAGTACTTACGGGGGGTATGAACCACACGCGCAATCATACTTAAGTATAAGCACCATTAAACGTCTTTCGGAGGAGCGTCAAGCCGTAACATAATTTGGTCCCTGAAACCATGGATTTGTTTGCCTGAAGAATGGCAACGCCGCGGTTGAATGCAGAGACAGTTCGCGACGGACGAGGTCTCGGGACATGGAGCATTGGAGCAAGGGACGTTATTAAAACAACAAGCCCTGAAGGCATGTCACAACCGCCAAGCCCTGCACCGCCTCTCCCACCCCTCCCGCCCCTTCATCCCACCCCCCGGCAATCAGCGCGCATCTCAAATTTTTATATTAACTCCCATTTCTTCATTATTCCCGTTATTTGTCATTGGAAAACAGTTTATTTAACTTTCTCACAGTGGATCAATCCAGAACGGGTGCTCGCTCTTCGACGTGCGTATGTATGCACGCGCCCGCCCTATTTTCGCAGCGTAAATCATGGGGTGTGCTCTACCCGATAATCCAGCCTTAGGATTGAATCAGGATCTCTTCAGAAGAGCACATATCATGTTTTAACGGTATTTTGCCAAAGACCGCTTAATTTATGTCGATCCTGTATATGCATCCTTGGGCACTATCGTTGATATTGTCGACTCTATTTCGCAGAACAGGATTAAGTGGCATTAAGCCAACTTTTTGAGAGAATGGATATGCATAACCCTTTAGGAACCACATCCATATATTCTCTTAAATTTGTATCAGTCAGTTTCATTATGTTTTATCGATAGTAAAACAAACATGAAATGTGGACGTTTCCGCAAGAGAAACGCTTCTCTGTGCGCCTTCAATTGAAGAAGTATGCAAAAACAAGTACCGTGGAGTAGAGTTGGGCAAATGTGGGTGGTAATCAAAACACGATTACCGAGAAATCGTAATCGTCGTTTTTTCGAAGGGTGATTTTTTTACGAGGCATTTACCATCCCTGATAAAAATGTCCCATGACCAATTTTGCGTGGTAATTGCTCAAATTTCTATGGAAACTGAGTATTTTTCCACGGAAACCGCACGCATATTTCCATGGATAACGGAGTGTTTTCCATTAAAATCGATGTAGTTTCCGTGAAAAAATACTTTGTTTCCATTGAAATTGATGTAATTTCCATGTAAAATTGGTCATGGAACATTTTTATCAGGGATTAGTTGTACACTGAGAAAAAACTTTGGGCAGATTCGCTAAAGAATTTGGTCCGCCTGCCCAAAGCCAGTGGTAATTATATAGTTACCGAGCCGCTTTGGGCAGGAGGACCAAAGTACTTTGGACATTAGTGGACCCAAAGAAGATCAGGTACCCTACCCAAAGTGAGGGGTATCCTACCCAAAGTGAGGGGGTATCCTACCCAAAGTGAGTGGGCAACCTAACCAAAGTGAGTGGGCAACCTACCCAAAGTGAGTGGGCAATCTACCCAAAGTGAGTGGGCAACTTACCCAAAGTGAGTGGGCAACCTACCCAAAGTGAGTGGGCAACCTACCCAAAGTGAGTGGGCAGCCTACCCAAAGTGAGTGGGCAACCTACCCAAAGTGAGTGGGCAACCTACCCAAAGTGAGTGGGCAACCTACCCAAAGTGAGTGGGCAACCTACCCAAAGTGAGTGGGCAACCTACCGAAAGTGAGTGGGCAACCTACCCAAAGTGAGTGGGCAACCTACCCAAAGTGAGTGGGCAACTTACCCAAAGTGAGTGGGCAACCTACCCAAATTGAGTGAGCACCCTACCAACATGATCACACACATCTCAGGTACGCACTCCCCCCCACCCCCCTTGAGCCAAATTTTTGCACTGTCTGCAAAGGAATTTTTGATGCAATTTCGGGCGTTTTGTTGAAAAAGTAGGTTAAAAAAAAATCCCCCCCCCTTCAAAATAATCGCCTGATAAAAATTTTTGATAATCGTAAAGAAATAAAATTTAGGGAACCAAAAATAGCAACAGTTTTAAATTTTTAGTGGAAAAGTGTAGTTTTAACTGAAGAGTGCTTGTTATGGCGGAGAGCTACAGCCTTTTATTTTAGTTCCAACCTTTTTTGGAGGAGCGATGATTTTTTGAAAATTGGCTGATTTCGAACTTTGAGGTACAATTTATTGAATTCGAAAATCGTTATTGACATAAGGTTTGCGATGACAGTCTTAAAAGTTTGCATTTTTTCTAAATCAGTAATAAAAAATGGGGTTCCTCGTTTGGAATAAGCAATTTAGGGAAATGTTTCCCTCTGGGGGCACCGAGCACGGAAAAATGAGCCATCTTGCATCTTCAAACATTAGCAGATCTGGAAATTGGTTCTTCTCTCTGTTAAACTAATTAAAGAGACAACTTTGAAAATCTTGAGATAGAAAAAGACAGATATTAGGGGCATTTTTGCCCTTGCCTGCGTATCCTCTTTATCACATGCATCCAAATGGGCAAAGAGAGAGGAGGACAAATTCCTGAATGTTCCCTCTGTCTCAAAGCCAGATAAAAATGTGTAGAGTATACAGAGGATGTTTTTTTTTTTTTTTATCTCCCCCCCCCCTGGTTTTTTTCTTGCAAATTGAGATAAAGAGTTACTGTTTGGACCATTCTTCACGTATATTTACAATTATTTTTTTGTTTGGGGGTCAACCCCCCCCCCCCCCCAGCGCCCCTAGGGGGGCTCCCGGGGGGCTATCTCAAAAATTTCAAGTGGCAACCCCTATCTTGTGATACATCGTTTGAAAAGACGTAAAATTCTAAGACTTTTGGCGCAAACTGGAAGTTGATATCGTTTATTGTTTTCGATATATCGAATTTCAAAGTTCGATTTGGACCCATTTTCAAAAAATCATTACGCCACTTTGGAAAGGCGGAATTAAGACAACTATGGGTCCAAAAAACTCTAAAAATCAATTACTTTTCAGATAACGAAATGATTTTGACATAAAATTAGTCCAATATTGATTTTTGAGCCCCTAAATTTTTTTAAAAATTTTACCCTTAAAAGGGGCTTTCTCAAAAATTCCCTTGCATGCGCCATTCTTATTGAATGATACGTCGATCGAAAAAGCATAAAAAACTGAGCATTTTGGCGCAATCCGGATATCGATATGTTTTTTTTATTTGAGGTATCGAATATTTTCGCCTATCTTCAAAATTCGATATTTCGAATAAAAAAAAACATATCGATATCCGGATTGCGCCAAAATGCTCAGTTTTTTATGCTTTTTCGATCGACGTATCATTCAATAAGAATGGCGCATGCAAGGGAATTTTTGAGAAAGCCCCTTTTAAGGGTAAAATTTTTAAAAAAATTTGGGGGCTCAAAAATCAATTTTGGACTAATTTTATGTCAAAATCATTTCGTTATCTGAAAAGTAATTGATTTTTAGAGTTTTTTGGACCCATAGTTTTCTTAATTCCGCCTTTCCAAAGTGGCGTAATGATTTTTTGAAAATGGGTCCAAATCGAACTTTGAAATTCGATATATCGAAAACAAAAAATGATATCAACTTCCAGTTTGCGCCAAAAGTCTTAGAATTTTACGTCTTTTCAAACGATGTATCACAAGATAGGGATTGCCACTTGAAATTTTTGAGATAGCCCCCCTGGGAGCTCCCCTAGGGGCGGGGGGGCGGGGGGGGGGGTTGACCCCCAAACAAAAAAATAATTGTAAATATACGTGAAGAATGGTCCAAACAGTACCTCTTTATCTCAATTTGCAAGAAAAAAACCAGGGGGGAGATAAAAAAAAAAAAAAAACCCTCTGTATACTCTACACATTTTTATCTGGCTTTGAGACAGAGGGAACATTCAGGAATTTGTCCTCCTCTCTCTTTGCCCATTTGGATGCATGTGATAAAGAGGATACGCAGGCAAGGGCAAAAATGCCCCTAATATCTGTCTTTTTGACAAACATATGAAGTCCGTCTTGTAAATATATGAGGAATGGTCCAAACCGCAACTCTTCATCTCTTCGCAAGAAAAAAAAACAAGGGGGAGGATATAAAAATAAACTGTAGGGAATACCCTACAAACACTTTCTCACACCATTTTTTCTGGGGGAGACCCCCTGCCCCCCCCCCCTTTGAAATGCTGGGGGACCCCCCCGACCCCTTTTTAAATGCTGAGAGAGACGCCCAGACTCGTATCAAATTTCAAATGTTTTCATCTCAGGTGAAAATCTGGAAGCATATGGACCAATATTTCAAAAGTTATGGGGAGGTACAGGCGGACTGACGGACAGACGCCACATACTTTTTTTCATAAATCTCTCTATGTTAGAAAGGGTTAAGAAATACGGGAATATGATGGAAGTATGTTCTTTCAGATGGTATTAGATATGATGAGAGGCCAATATTTTGTAAAAATCATGATTGACTTAGTTGTGAGAGGCCAACTATCGAAACAAAATACCTTGAAAATCTCTGCGCCATTGCAAAACTTTCTCAATTTTTCTAATTTCATTAGAGTGAGGAAGTACAAACACCCTAGGTATGTCAACCATAGTTGAGCCCCCCCACCCTGAACTAATTCTCAGCATTGTCCATTGCTGCCAGATCCGATGAAAAAGTTCAACACTTTTTATTTGATTTATGTACTGTGTGTAATTTCTTGCCAAATTTGCCAGCAATGTAATACTGTTTATGTTCTCAAAGCCCAAGACATAAAAAAAGGAATCAATCTTGCATCTTAAACATTTTCAGATCTGTGAAATTTTTTCATTTCTCTATTTGACTAATTAAAGAGATAATTGTGAATAGGTAGAGAGAATAGAAACAAGCAGGGAAGCTCCGATACATTGCATGTATTGGAAAAGCGTGCCTGTGAATTGTAAACATAAAAACTGCGCATAAGTTGTTTCATTTGGTCTTCTGCTCTGCTGGGTTTTGCAGAAATAAGTTTTGCATAAAGGCTTACGCATACATGGTTCAAATATATTTATTATAATGTAGTTCATGGGAGAAGATTTGTCAATTTATTGTATATTATTTAAGGTACAGGAAGTGCTGTTGGAGCTTTGATTAAGAAAATATGACAATGTATATGCATTTGAGACGTATATTTGAAAACAAATATTTTTGAGTCGTTGTTTTGCAGTGACACATTACAATTGGTTCAGTGTTTTGTTCATTTGTGGATTAGTTGTTTGAAATGCATCAGCAATTCTTAAGGAGACATTGTAGTTTGTAACTAACATATGAATTGAATAAATAGATTTATAATATACATGAATGATTCAATAATGAAAATTTGGATGAAATCACTGATTATAGAGTATTTGAAGTTTAAATGATTCTGCGTTGAATGGATGTAAAAGATTCTATTTATAATTTAATAAAATGAGAAAGAAAAGATGGGTGGGCCATGGTTTTGTTGGTGGAATATGGTGATGAAAGGTAAAAGAAGGTAATTAATAAATGTCTACATATTGATAGAGACGAAATAGAGTCATTCCTTTCAATATCTGAATTTTTAGACACAGTATTGGCCGATTTGGATCTGAAAATTAAACAATTACAATTAATGTCAATAAAAGCAATTCCTGCTATGTTTTCATTAAAGGCTTTACTGTACAGAGAAACCTTATGGTGAATACTCAAGATAAAATTAGGCTGAATCATCTACTTTGAAAAAATGCTATGATTAGCATCCAGTAAAAACATTACAGACGTACATACTAATTGAAGTATTAATAATTTATGCATCAACTTTGACAACTATAATCAGTGTAGTCCCCTACTTCATTGCGATGCGTCCCTTCAAGCAAACAGAGTTGCTTACCAGAGTTGCAGAGTTTCTAGCCTTTCATTCGATGACATTCTATCAATGAGAAGAAAAAAAAGTTACGCATATAAAAGCTTCCACCCCTCCCCCCTCTCCATACATGTGCTTATTTTACAAAATTGGCCGTATAGTGGTACCTTTGATGATTATATTTAATTTTTGGATCCTCTCAAAGAGAGCAAGTATAGTCAGGACTCAGCGCATTAGATTTCAATTATTTTACTCATCGGACAGTGATTAAATACCAGAGGACCTGAATAGAATAAAAGAAGTCTACTATATTTTATATAGAAAGTGAGCCAGAGCATCCGTTGCTGGCATTTTTCTCGAAAATTACTGAAACAAATGATTTGAAACAAAACAATCAGACAGAAAATTGACTCCAAATTTTTCATTTCTGATATTTTCATAAGCTCCTGACAACCTCTTGGGGTGTATTCTGGGGGGTTCAAACACATTTTTCAACTTTTCTCGAAAAAACCCTCAATGCAGATGAAAAAATTCATTTATAATCTAAAAGTAGAGAAAAAAAATCGTTTTTTAAGTTTGAAAAATAGGCGCAACGTAGGAATCTGAACAAAAAACTTCTGTGAAGAAAGCTGATTTTATAAGCTTTCAGATGGCGCAAACCGCGATGCCAAAAAAAACGTTTTGTTCAAGAGTTATGACCGCGCAAAGTTTCAAATCTAGGCCAAAAATAGGGTTCCGACTTTCGATTCTACAAAAAAATTTGTTGCTCCACCAATAATCGATGAAATTCATTGAAACTTGGTGGAAGCGGGTTTTTTGGGTCGCTGAATTTATTTTTGACATAAGTTTTTCAAAATTCTCAAATCATATATGGGCGCCATAGTTTTTCGTTCAGATTCCTTCATTGCGCCTATTTTTCAAACTCAAAAAAAGGATTTTTGGAAACTTCAAAAGTAAAACAAAATGCAAAAAAAGGGTCACATATTTTTGAACTAAACACTGTAGCACATCAATCGAAAGATCTTTAAAATACGCATCTTTTGGTGCAAGTTCACGTCAATATCTCTTTTCGTTCAAAAGTTATGGAGCATTGGAGGTTTTGACTTTGACCCCCTGCACTCCCGCTCCCAGTTGACCAAATTCAAAAAACTGCAGATATTCTGAAAGATGATGCTTAGCTCTATCATCACTGAAAGTTTCATCCATTTTTGAGGGGGGGGGGGCACTCCTAATGGTAGCTGGATGGACCCCTTTTCATCAAAACAAATACCATTAATTGCGCCTGTCTCAACCTCTAAAAAAAAAAATACAAAAACCATAACTTCGCTAGTAACAATGCCCGAAACTAAAAAATTAAAAGAATACTGATCTAATTTGTTTATTTTAATGAGATCCATTTTCAACCCATAAAAGATTGAATGTTAAAAATTGCGCTAAAAAAAAAAAAAAAAAAAAAAAAAAAAAAATCATTTATCAGCTGATCAAATAAAGGCAAACAAACGTGACTACTTCATTCCGCGCTCTCTAGCGGGTTCTTCTTGAAGCTTCACTTTTGTGAGAAGGTATCCTATAAGTAAAACCATGATCTGTATTGGTTTTATTTCGCGCCTTCTATTCGAAAATATCAGCTGACTCTAGACATTCACAGAGAAAGATTATCAAATTAGTGAACAGGTGAGCCGCAGTGCAGCCAATGCAGCCAAACAATCACCGGCTGCAAAACAATAATAAATAAAAAAAAAAACATAACACAACGACTCGTTATCGGCCGCCCGTACGAAAAAACCCCGAATGTACTTTAAAATCAATTATATATTCAATAAACGTAATAAAATAACACAAAAACAATGTCCAACATAACAAATTAGTCATAAAAACAAACAAAAATTTATTCATCGTAAAACCAACACAGCAGAGTAAAATTACAACAAAGTTGGCAACATAAAACGCAAAATATTACCTCACCGCACTCCACTTACCCCTCAAAAGTGGTGAGTCCGTCGTTTAATTGGAATTATAAAAAAACTAAAGCATTAAAATGAATCCAACTATTTTTGCTGCAAACTTTAGAAGGTACGATTTCATAATTGTACCATTGCAATCCTCAAAACGCAACAGACACGACAGGAAAAAAACACAAAATTCAAAAACAGCCGATTTTCAACTTTAGGCCACTCAGCATAGGAATACACGTGGAAAGCATAGGCTGCCTTATTACATTGTATACATTGTATTTTATTGTTAGCAGCAAAACGATCGGAATAAGCGTGCCATGTTCCATGGGCACGCTTAAAAAACAGTTTAGGGTCAGTCTTTTGATTTTTTCCCCTGCCTGTAATCTGTACCCTCTTAAATAAAACATGTGTGCCTAGATGGGCAAAGAGAGAGAAAGAAAAATTCATGAATCATTTTCTGTCTTAAAGCCAAATATTACTTTAAGTCTCCTATGCACAATGTTTTTGAGGGCTTAATTTTATCAAAATTGTTTTATTCAATCTTTTATCTCTTAAGAAACTTTAAATAACTAAATTCAATAAATAAAAATTTAAACCCGAGGGAATCACTTCTATTTATTTTTTATGAAATATTTTGAAAATAATGAACACCCTCCTACTTCTTCGGTCATGCAAACATCAGCACTATAAGAAAATCCAAAACTGAATCCCCCTTTAAAACTGTGTATGCATCTTCTGGGCCTAATAGGACTGACTCTGAATGAGTAACTGCAAATGGATGACATACTGAAACTTTATTGTAATTCTGTGAAAGAGTGTTACGAACATGCTGCGAGTATATCAAGCGGGGTTCCAAACTCCTAATGATTTACATGAATCCCAGTATAAATTAAGTTGGCCTACCATCTTATTTCTCCATTATGCCTCCTTGGCATCTGCTGATCGCATCGTCAGCGGAACTCATAGTTCTCACCAAAGGAGCTCTAATTCAACAAATTTGACAAACCAATGATACTCACTTACAATTTTTCATCATATCAGCAGGAGAACAGCCAGGGAGACATAGTTTAAAGCTCCCTAATGGAATTGGTGGGCACAAGCTTTAGAAATACAGTTGTAACAGTCAAAATTCTACGCGATAAAGAGAAAAGCCACCCTCAGAACTGCTTTCAGAATGAAATGACTTTGACAAATACACTCAATTAAGGTTTAAATCCCTGTCTCATTAGCACACACCCTCACAAATTTAGAAAAGTGTAGAAGGATTGAAATGAAAGTAAGTGGTAGTTTCTAATCAGTTAGCATCCAACAGGACTCAGTTTTAGAGTACCACTGCCCTCTAACTCAAAGCGTAGATACAATATGTTGTCATTGATTAGTCATTAACATCCAGAACATTCAAAGCTCGGGGAGAGGGGCTAACTAATTTGAGGAGATCAGTATCCTTGAACTGCCTTCGACAAAACAGAGTTAAGAGAACAGAACCAAATTTTCCTATCGAAGGATTGAGCGTCAAAATCAAAACCCGAGACTTTCAGCTCGGTGTGAGGTGATTCAAATCAGACATATGCGGATCCAGCAATCTGGCAACTGCACATTGATCCCATTTGATTACATGATAACCAATCAATGGTGGAAGAAGCTACAGTTCCATGACTAATCGATTATTTCTCATGCAATCAAATGGGAAAAATATACTGTTGCCAGATTGCTGGATCCGCCAACGAAATCAGAATATGTACACTTGGAGATTTAGTAAGTATCCGATGAAAAATGAGCAAGCAGGTATCTGATGGAATAAGAGCAAAGAAACCATAAGTTGAAAGATGACTTACCACAAATATTCAGGCACAAATAAGGGGGGAAGTTGTTTAAAAAAATGCAAACATTTTGAAAATTAGATTAGATTTCATACATCTGTCAAGGTCAAAATTCAAAACACTAGGTCATTATTTGACACAATCAGGAACAGAAAATTGTGGGAAACCTCGGTAATTTTAAATATTTGATTCGCAGATGTAATTTGAAGAAAAATCATTGCAATTAGAACTTGTATTTTTGAAGCACATCCAGGGGAACCGGCCACAAAGTGGATCGTAGGCTACGAGTGGGTCCGCGTAATATTCTGACCCAAACAATCACATATCACAAACCACGGTTGCACAAACCTTTTGAAAAGGGAAACCACATTTTCGTAATGGAAACGAATATTACTGAACAAAATTATGATGAAATTCAAACAAATAAAATCACTTGTTGACTGCAAATATACTAGCTGTTGAGAGACACAACGAACCGACTTGCAAAACAAATGAAATTCTAACCTCTCGGCTCTCCCTTCACCGGTGCGCTGATTTACGGTGATGAAACGGCACTCCGCGCTTGATTTAAAACGACGCAACTGTATATTTTTACCGACATTTTCATTAATATTTAATCAAAATTGTGGCAGACTTCCGACCCGTTCACGTTTAACCGACGCCATTTTCGAAAACTGATTTAGCCGTTACAATATTTACTAAAGGCTATGGACGCATTTCCCACAGGCTATGGGTATTAAGACCAAAGTATTTGGGTAATAAAGCCACAGTGACGAGCACGAAGTGAGTGGGCTTCCTAACCAAAGCCCTTTGGTTGTTTCCCCCTCTTTCTTCGGTCATTCCGACCAAAGTTCAAGGATAGATTACCTAAAGTAACGTTACCCAAAGTCTATGGGCGCATTAACCACTCAGATTTTTCTCAGTGAGAGGAATTACAAATCGAAATGACCCTGAAGTTCATTTTACAGCTCCGAAGACTAAATTTAATTATAGCATCCAAAAGGTTTGACGATTACCGATCACCCAGTAATCATAGGTATAATCGATTACACTCCTATTTGCCCAACTCTGCGAGGAGTAAGAATAATTAGAGTGTTTTAGAAGAGTGATATATCGTATCTGTTCAACCTCGGTAGTTGGTTTGAGTTGAGTTGACAGTAAAATGATTTATCGTTGAGGTTTGACCAGACTTCAAAGCTGTCAGTCGGCTCAGTCCACTTAAGCACTGGGTGATACTGACTGGAGTGGAGCTTAAAATTCCGAGAAAACACGATGATTAAAAATAGAGATTTGATTAATATTAGTGGACTGTATATAATTTGGATTGAACTTTGACACGAAAAAACTTTACAACGAAGACTGAGAATTATAATAACAACTAAAGGCCGGTGGCCGCTTCGCGGCCAAGCGTTCCGTTTCGCGTCTTGCGCGTGATTTTGTTTATTCGAGCTAAGACTTTGTCTTGATATCCACTCCCTAACTCCGTTTGCTATTCGCCCATCTAATCCTGCTCCAAAGGACGAAATCTAAAAACTTACTCTATTATTCCTGCAATACTAAAGTGGTATTTTCTCATGTACACCAAATGTTTAGAAAACAGGAGTCATTATTTGGAAAGGGGGCATAAATAGCATAACCCCCCGTCTCCCCCACCCCCTTGCATGAAACTTAACCATTTTAGGGGTGGTCGTTCTCAAGAGGGCCCGATCCAAAACCGTCAATTTTTTTGGCGCTCATGGAGCCGCCGAAACCCTTAGAATCGGCGCATTTGGATGCACCGTATTAGCGCATGTGGATTATACGATTTAGAACAGTACAGAGAAAAAAAGGGGAAGGAGAGAAAGAGATAGCGAGAGTGAAAAACCATGCTTTCACAAAAAAATGAGAAGTTCGGAGTAAGCAAACAAATACGCATGACCGAGATCGCACACCTACGATAACCTTTCGTTGAACTGACATGACAATAAGACATTGCGTTTTAGTAGGTAAATCAAAAATCTGTATAAAAATGGAAAAGAAACTTTGCGCGGGAAAAGTATGCCTTTTTCAAACAGCCCTTTATTAACGACAATAATTTGTTAAAATAGGTTGGCTCGGAAATTCAAGCAAACTTCATTTAACATTTTAATTTTGTAAGCTTTTTGGACGTGAGGTCATTTAAAACCCCCTATTATTTGGGGTCATTCTTTCAGCGCTTTTTGACAACTGATGCTCAATGCTCAAAAGATGTCTCTCCATAAGTTTTTTGAAATTAGAGTGAGATAGCAGTACATGCAGAGGTTACGTGAGACCAAGAGAGACAGTTTGTCTTTCTTTGGAACGCTCATCACCAAGTCAGCACTAAATCAGTCTATTTCAAAAAAGAAAAAAAAAACGCCTTCATTTAATTTGACACACTTTGACTCCACAGATTCAAAAATAACAGGTGTATACAATCAAATGAATCGTTAAAAACTACAAAAATACCCAAGAAATCTAACGTTTTTTTTTTTTTTTTTTTTTTTTTTTAAATTTGAAAAAAACAGACCTTATAAAAACATCATAACCTCACCGAGATGCGAACTAATACGAAACAGCCCAAATCACCAACTTTGAAAGAGGATGTGTAACAATATTCTGGGTCCGTTGGACCCGTTGGTAGTATTCTTAGATAAATCACTTAAACATTCAAAGTAAACAACACATTTTCAACAGGAAACCAATTATTTTCATTACTCAGTAATATTCGAGAGCATATTATTGAAAAGGGGAAGAATAACCATCGCCTCAACTCATCATCACTAATAGTTTGGTTTCTTTAAAAATTCTCGAAACCTAGCCCAAATTTGCTGGGTTACAATCGAGATATCAATTCAACGCACCGATCTCAACAAAGTCATCTCTAGTTGATTGTACTATTCTATAAATCTGCGTTTAATACATATGATAAGTATCGAAGCTCTACTTCGCGAAGTTATACAGTAACCTCGTCGAGCCATCAATCAATGACTGTACAGTGCTGCCAGATTTGACATAAAATATACACATTTACATTAAGTCTCAAGTGCCTGAATATTTTACAACACATCTAGCAGCACTGTGACTGTCCCATTGTTTACATATACGTAAAATCATGTGAAAAAAAGTCGAAGCTATACATCGATATCATACGAAGTGACTTCATTGAAGTCGCTATTAAAATGCATCTATACCCGAATGTGTCCTTCCCAACGACCTCTATATTAGACCGGCGAACGAATACGAACCAGCGTAACCCGCAAGAAAGAAAGTTAGGTTAGGAATAGAGGTGCTTGGCCGGATAGGAGCACCTCTGTTTACACGTATTTTTATGAAGATGTTCTCTTCCGTTTTTCGCTTCTAAAACTCCTAATTTTACACGGATTTTGCTTTTCTTGGTCTTAACAGAAGGAGGATAGCTTGGGCTTTGACCTCCGCCCTACCGGGTCCGGTAACGTTTTTTCGAAAATATATGGAAAATATAAGTCGTTGAAGTGGACACCCGTTGGTATGCTCTGAAGACCTTTCAAATCGCGTTCGCCTATTTACGACGATTCAATCTGTCTACAAATCGGCTTTTAGTCATTTTTTTAGTCTACTCCTTCACTCTCAGTCCTTTTAGTGCTAGATTCTTCAAAATCCGAAAAGTTTTAGTGGCTGAATAGGTAATTTTTCTATACTGCGTAGTGTGTACCAGTAAACCCTCCTGTGTTAGAGTTTGTAGTTACTTAACTTGAGTTCGTAATTTCTGTACATTTCCCTTCTGGATAATTTTTCATTCCTAATATTGTTTTATCAATCTGCGCCATCATCAGTGTCTATTAAATACTGTGATTGTGGTGAAACCCGCCCGGCGTTAACTCAGGATGTCGGATCGAGCCGACCACTGAAAAGGTTCTGGTTAGTCATCATCAATTTTGTGAAGTACTCATCATGTCAGGAGTGATTCCCTCTTATTCCTTTGTTTAGTCGCAGCATAATTCAGCCTTGAGTCAGGATTCATCGTAAAATTCCTCTTTTTGAACCATCCGTGGTTTTTGCGCATTCTTCGGAATCTTAAAGGTGAGCTTGGAAGGGTAGACAGAGAAAATGGCCTATAAGATTTGTGTCGAGATTTCTACCAACAGCACCTAGAGGCTCATTCAGTTCAGACCATGAAGGCGTATCGGAAAGTATTAGATGGCAGTTATATGAAGGGCCATGTTTCTTCATCACACATTTTAGCATTTTTAGCTGCTGCGACTCGAAGTCGCTTACGGGAACACTATCGGAAACGGACCGAACCACCACAAGACGCAATGAGTGCGAGAGAGAAACCTTAAAACGCGAGAGGTCTCTCTCTCGCACTCGCAGTCGCTTATCGGAACACTTTGGGAAACGGACCGGACCGCCATAAGACGCAATGAGTGCGAGAGAGAAACCTTGAAACACGAGAGGTCTCTCTCTCGCACTCGCAGTCGCTTACGGGAATAATTTGGAAACGGACCGAACCGCCATAAGGCGCAATGAGTGCGAGTGAGAAACCTTAAAACGCGAGAGGTCTCTCTCTCGCACTCGCAGTCGCTTCCGGGAAAATTTTGGAAAACGGACCGAACCGCCATAAGACGCAATAAGTGCGAGTGAGAAACCTTAAAACGCGAGAGGTCTCTCTCTCGCACTCGCAGTCGCTTACGGGAACACATTGGGAAACGGACCGAACCGCCATAAGACGCAATGAGTGCAAGAGAGAAACCTTCAACATCGAGAGGTCTCTCTCTCGCACTAGCAGTCACTTACGGGAACACTTTGGGAAACGGACCGAACCACCATAAGACGCAATGAGTGCGAGAGAGATACCTTGAAACGCGGGAGGTCTCTCTCTCGCACTCGCAGGCGCTTACGGGAATATTATGGGAACGGACCGGACCGCCATAAGACAAAATGAGTGCGAGAGAGAAACCTAGAAACGCGAGAGGTCTCTCTCTCTCGGACTCGCAGTCGCTTACGGGAATAATTTGGAAACGGACCGAACCGCCATAAGACGCAATGAGTGCGGGTGAGAAAACTTGAAACGCGAAAGTCTCTCTCTCGCACTCGCAGTCGCTTACGGGAATAATTTGGAAACGGACCGAACCGCCATAAGACGCAATGAGTGCGAGAGAGAAACCTTGAAACGCGAGAGGTCTCTCTTTCTCGCATTCGCAGTCGCTTACGGGAATATTATGGGAAACGGACCGAACCGCCATAAGACGCAATGAGTGCGAGAGAGAAACCTTGAAACGCGAGAGGTCTCTCTCTCGCACTCGCAGTAGCTTACAGTAATATTATGGGAAACGGACCGAACCGCCATAAGACGCAATGAGTGCGAGTGAGAAAACTTGAAACGCGGGAGGTCTCTCTCTCGCACTCGCAGTCGCATACGGGAATAATTTGGAAACGGACCGATCCGCTATAAGACGCAATGAGTGCGAGAGAGAAACCTTGAAACACGAGAGGTCTCTCTCTCGCACTCGCAATCGCTTACGGGAATATTATAGGAAACGGACCGAACCGCCATAAGACGCAATTAGTGTGAGAGAGAAACCTTGCAACGCGAGAGGTCTCTCTTTCGCAATCGCAGTCGCTTACGGGAACACTTTTGGAAACGGACCGAACCGCCATAAGACGCAATGAGTGCGAGAGAGAAACCTTGAAACGCGAGAGGTCTCTCTCTCTCGCATTCGCAGTCGCTTACGGGAATATTATGGGAAACGGACCGAACCGCCATAAGACGAAATGAGTGCGAGAGAGAAACCTTGAAACGCGAGAGGTCTCTCTCTCGCACTCGCAGTCGCTTACAGTAATATTATGGGAAACGGACCGAACCGCCATAAGACGCAATGAGTGCGAGTGAGAAAACTTGAAACGCGGGAGGTCTCTCTCTCGCACTCGCAGTCGCATACGGGAATAATTTGGAAACGGACCGAACCGCCGTAAGACGCAATGAGTGCGAGAGAGAAACCTTGAAACGCGAAAGTCTCTCTCTTGCACTCGCAGTCGTTTACAGGAATAATTTGGAAACGGACCGAACCGCCATAAGACGCAATGAGTGCGAGAGAGAAACCTTGAAACGCGAGAGGTCTCTCTCTCGCACTCGCAGTCGCTTACGGGAATATTATGGGAAAAGGTCCGAACCGCCATATGACGCAATGAGTGCGGGTGAGAAAACTTGAAACGCGAAAGTCTCTCTCTCGCACTTGCAGTCGCTTACGGGAATAATTTGGAAACGGACCGAACCGCCATAAGACGCAATGAGTGCGAGAGAGAAACCTTTAAACGCGAGGGGTCTTTCTCTCGCACTCGCAGTCGCTTATGGGAATATTATGGGAAACGGTCCGAACCGCCATAAGACTCAATGAGTGCGAGAGAGAAACCTTGAACCGCGAGGGGTCTCTCTCTCGCACTCGCAGTTGCGTACGGGAACACTTTGGGAAACGGACCGAACCACAATAAGACGCAATGAGTGCGAGAGAGAAACCTTCAAACGCGAGAGGTCTCTCTCTCAAGGTTTTTCTCTTGCACTCATTGCGTCTTATGGCGGTTCGGTCCGTTTCCCAATGTGTTCCCGTAAGCGACTGCGAGTGCGAGAGAGAGACCTCTCGCGTTTCAAGGTTTCTCTCTTGCACTCATTGCGTCTAATGGCGATTCGGTCCGTTTCCCAAATTATTCCCGTATGCGACTGCGAGTGCGAGAGAGAGACCTCTCGCGTTTCAAGTTTCCTCACTCGCACTCATTGCGTCTTATGGCGGTTCGGACCGTTTCCAAATTATTCCCGTAAGCGACTGCGAGTGCGGGAGAGAGATTTTCGCGTTTCAAGTTTTCTCACCCGCACTCATTGCGTCTTATGGCGGTTCGGTCCGTTTCTAAATAATTCCCGTAAGCGACTGCGAGTGCGAGAGAGACCTCTCGCGTTTCAAGGTTTCTCTCTCGCACTCATTGCGTCTTATGGCGGTTCGGTCCGTTTCCCATAATATTCCCGTAAGCGACTGCGAGTGCGAGAGAGAGACCTCTCGATTTTCAAGGTTTCTCTCTTCCACTCATTGCGTCTTATGGCGGTTCGGTCCGTTTCCCAATGTGTTCCCGTATGCGACTGCGAGGGCGAGAGAGAGACCTCTCGCGTTTCAAGTTTTCACACTCGCACTCATTGCGTCTTATGGCGGTTCGGTCCGTTTCCCATAATATTCCCGTAAGCGACTGCGAGTGCGAGAGAGAGACCTCTCGATTTTCAAGGTTTCTCTCTCACACTCATTGCGTCTTAAGGCGGTTTGGTCCGTTTCCCAAATTTTTCCCGTAAGCGACTGCGAGTGCGAGAGAGAAACCTCTCGCGTTTCAAGGTTTCTCTCTCGCACTCATTGCGTCTTATGGCGGTTCGGTCCGTTTCCAAATTATTCCCGTAAGCGACTGCGAGTGCGAGAGAGAGACTTTCGCGTTTCAAGTTTTCTCAACCGCACTCATTGCGTCTTATGGCGGTTCGGTCCGGTTCCAAATTATTCCCGTAAGCGACTGCGAGTGCGAGAGAGAGACCTCTCGCGTTTCAAGGTTTCTCTCTCGCACTCATTGCATCTTATGGCGGTTCGGTCCGTTCCCCAAAGTGTTCCCATAAGCGACTGCGAGTGCGAGAGAGAGAGACCTCTCGTGTTTCAAGGTTTCTCTCTCGCACTCATTGCGTCTTATGGCGGTTCAGTCCGTTTCCCAAATTATTCCCGTATGCGACTGCGAGTGCGAGAGAGAGACCTCTCGCGTTTCAAGTTTTCTCACCCGCACTCATTGCGTCTTATGGCGGTTCGGTCCGTTTCCATTAATATTCCCGTAAGCGACTGCGAGTGCGAGAGAGAAACTTTGAAACGCGAGAGGTCTCTCTCTCGCACTAGCAGTCGCTTACGGGAACACTTTCGGAACGGACCGAACCGCCATAAGACGCAATGAGTGCGAGAGAGAAACCTTGAAACGCGAGAGGTCTCTCACTCGCACTCGCAGTCGCTTACGGGAAAAATTTGTGAAACGGACCAAACCGCCTTAAGACGCAATGAGTGCGAGAGAGACAGCTTGAAACGCGAGAGGTCTCTCCCTCAAGGTTTCTCTCTTGCACTCATTGCGTCTTATGGCGGTTCGGTCCGTTTCCCAATGTGTTCCCGTATGCGACTGCGAGGGCGAGAGAGAGACCTCTCGCGTTTCAAGTTTTCACACTCGCACTCATTGCGTCTTATGGCGGTTCGGTCCGTTTCCCAAATATTCCCGTAAGCGACTGCGAGTGCGAGAGAGAGACCTCTCGATTTTCAAGGTTTCTCTCTCGCACTCATTGCGTCTTATGGCGGTTCGGTCCGTTTCCCAAAGTGTTCCCGTAAGCGAGTGCGAGTGAGAGACCTCTCGTGTTTCAAGGTTTCTCTCTCACACTCATTGCGTCTTAAGGCGGTTTGGTCCGTTTCCCAAATTTTTCCCGTAAGCGACTGCGAGTGCGAGAGAGAGACCTCTCGCGTTTCAAGGTTTCTCTCTCGCACTCATTGCGTCTTATGGCGGTTCGGTCCGTTTCCAAATTATTCCCGTAAGCGACTGCGAGTGCGAGAGAGAGACTTTCGCGTTTCAAGTTTTCTCACCCGCACTCATTGCGTCTTATGGCGGTTCGGTCCGGTTCCAAATTATTCCCGTAAGCGACTGCGAGTGCGAGAGAGAGACCTCTCGCGTTTCAAGGTTTCTCTCTCGCACTCATTGCATCTTATGGCGGTTCGGTCCGTTTCCCAAAGTGTTCCCATAAGCGACTGCGAGTGCGAGAGAGAGAGACCTCTCGTGTTTCAAGGTTTCTCTCTCGCACTCATTGCGTCTTATGGCGGTTCAGTCCGTTTCCCAAATTATTCCCGTATGCGACTGCGAGTGCGAGAGAGAGACCTCTCGCGTTTCAAGTTTTCTCACTCGCACTCATTGCGTCTTATGGCGGTTCGGTCCGTTTCCATTAATATTCCCGTAAGCGACTGCGAGTGCGAGAGAGAAACTTTGAAACGCGAGAGGTCTCTCTCTCGCACTAGCAGTCGCTTACGGGAACACTTTCGGAAACGGACCGAACCGCCATAAGACGCAATGAGTGCGAGAGAGAAACCTTGAAACGCGAGAGATCTCTCACTCGCACTCGCAGTCGCTTACGGGAAAAATTTGTGAAACGGACCAAACCGCCTTAAGACGCAATGAGTGCGAGAGAGACAGCTTGAAACGCGAGAGGTCTCTCCCTCAAGGTTTCTCTCTTGCACTCATTGCGTCTTATGGCGGTTCGGTCCGTTTCCCAATGTGTTCCCGTATGCGACTGCGAGGGCGAGAGAGAGACCTCTCGCGTTTTAAGGTTTCTCACTCGCACTTATTGCGTCTTATGGCGGTTCGGTCCGTTTCCAAATTATTCCCGTAAGCGACTGAGAGTGCGAGAGAGAGACCTCTCGTGTTTCAAGGTTTCTCTTTCGCACTCATTGCGTCTCATGGCGGTCCGGTCCGTTTCCCAATGTGTTCCGATAAGCGACTGCGAGTGCGAGAGAGAGACCTCTCGCGTTTCAAGGTTACTCTCTTGCACTCATTGCGTCTTATGGCGGTTCGGTCCGTTTCTAAATAATTCCCGTAAGCGACTGCGAGTGCGAGAGAGACCTCTCGCGTTTCAAGGTTTCTCTCTCGCACTCATTGCGTCTTATGGCGGTTCGGTCCGTTTCCCATAATATTCCCGTAAGCGACTGCGAGTGCGAGAGAGAGACCTCTCGATTTTCAAGGTTTCTCTCTTCCACTCATTGCGTCTTATGGCGGTTCGGTCCGTTTCCCAATGTGTTCCCGTATGCGACTGCGAGGGCGAGAGAGAGACCTCTCGCGTTTCAAGTTTTCACACTCGCACTCATTGCGTCTTATGGCGGTTCGGTCCGTTTCCCATAATATTCCCGTAAGCGACTGCGAGTGCGAGAGAGAGACCTCTCGATTTTCAAGGTTTCTCTCTCACACTCATTGCGTCTTAAGGCGGTTTGGTCCGTTTCCCAAATTTTTCCCGTAAGCGACTGCGAGTGCGAGAGAGAAACCTCTCGCGTTTCAAGGTTTCTCTCTCGCACTCATTGCGTCTTATGGCGGTTCGGTCCGTTTCCAAATTATTCCCGTAAGCGACTGCGAGTGCGAGAGAGAGACTTTCGCGTTTCAAGTTTTCTCACCCGCACTCATTGCGTCTTATGGCGGTTCGGTCCGGTTCCAAATTATTCCCGTAAGCGACTGCGAGTGCGAGAGAGAGACCTCTCGCGTTTCAAGGTTTCTCTCTCGCACTCATTACATCTTATGGCGGTTCGGTCCGTTCCCCAAAGTGTTCCCATAAGCGACTGCGAGTGCGAGAGAGAGAGACCTCTCGTGTTTCAAGGTTTCTCTCTCGCACTCATTGCGTCTTATTGCGGTTCAGTCCGTTTCCCAAATTATTCCCGTATGCGACTGCGAGTGCGAGAGAGAGACCTCTCGCGTTTCAAGTTTTCTCACCCGCACTCATTGCGTCTTATGGCGGTTCGGTCCGTTTCCATTAATATTCCCGTAAGCGACTGCGAGTGCGAGAGAGAAACTTTGAAACGCGAGAGGTCTCTCTCTCGCACTAGCAGTCGCTTACGGGAACACTTTCGGAAACGGACCGAACCGCCATAAGACGCAATGAGTGCGAGAGAGAAACCTTGAAACGCGAGAGGTCTCTCACTCGCACTCGCAGTCGCTTACGGGAAAAATTTGTGAAACGGACCAAACCGCCTTAAGACGCAATGAGTGCGAGAGAGACAGCTTGAAACGCGAGAGGTCTCTCCCTCAAGGTTTCTCTCTTGCACTCATTGCGTCTTATGGCGGTTCGGTCCGTTTCCCAATGTGTTCCCGTATGCGACTGCGAGGGCGGAGAGAGACCTCTCGCGTTTCAAGTTTTCACACTCGCACTCATTGCGTCTTATGGCGGTTCGGTCCGTTTCCCATAATATTCCCGTAAGCGACTGCGAGTGCGGGGGAGAGACCTCTCGATTTTCAAGGTTTCTCTCTCGCACTCATTGCGTCTTATGGCGGTTCGGTCCGTTTTCCCCAAAATGTTCCCGTAAGCGAGTGCGAGTGAGAGACCTCTCGTGTTTCAAGGTTTCTCTCTCACACTCATTGCGTCTTAAGGCGGTTTGGTCCGTTTCCCAAATTTTTCCCGTAAGCGACTGCGAGTGCGAGAGAGAGACCTCTCGCGTTTCAAGGTTTCTCTCTCGCACTCATTGCGTCTTATGGCGGTTCGGTCCGTTTCCAAATTATTCCCGTAAGCGACTGCGAGTGCGAGAGAGAGACTTTCGCGTTTCAAGTTTTCTCACCAGCACTCATTGCGTCTTATGGCGGTTCGGTCCGGTTCCAAATTATTCCCGTAAGCGACTGCGAGTGCGAGAGAGAGACCTCTCGCGTTTCAAGGTTTCTCTCTCGCACTCATTGCGTCTTATGGCGGTTCGGTCCGTTTCCCATAATATTCCCGTAAGCGACTGCGAGTGCGAGAGAGAGACCTCTCGATTTTCAAGGTTTCTCTCTTCCACTCATTGCGTGTTATGGCGGTTCGGTCCGTTTCCCAATGTGTTCCCGTATGCGACTGCGAGGGCGAGAGAGAGACCGCTCGCGTTTCAAGTTTTCACACTCGCACTCATTGCGTCTTATGGCGGTTCGGTCCGTTTCCCATAATATTCCCGTAAGCGACTGCGAGTGCGAGAGAGAAACCTCTCGCGTTTCAAGGTTTCTCTCTCGCACTCATTGCGTTTTATGGCGGTTCGGTCCGTTTCCAAAATTTTTCCCGTAAGCGACTGCGAGTGCGAGAGAGAGACTTTCGCGTTTCAAGTTTTCTCACCCGCACTCATTGCGTCTTAAGGCGGTTTGGTCCGTTTCACAAATTTTTCCCGTAAGCGACTGCGAGTGCGAGTGAGAGACCTCTCGATTTTCAAGGTTTCTCTCTCACACTCATTGCGTCTTAAGGCGGTTTGGTCCGTTTCCCAAATTTTTCCCGTAAGCGACTGCGAGTGCGAGAGAGAAACCTCTCGCGTTTCAAGGTTTCTCTCTCGCACTCATTGCGTCTTATGGCGGTTCGGTCCGTTTCCAAATTATTCCCGTAAGCGACTGCGAGTGCGAGAGAGAGACTTTCGCGTTTCAAGTTTTCTCACCCGCACTCATTGCGTCTTATGGCGGTTCGGTCCGGTTCCAAATTATTCCCGTAAGCGACTGCGAGTGCGAGAGAGAGACCTCTCGCGTTTCAAGGTTTCTCTCTCGCACTCATTGCATCTTATGGCGGTTCGGTCCGTTCCCCAAAGTGTTCCCATAAGCGACTGCGAGTGCGAGAGAGAGAGACCTCTCGTGTTTCAAGGTTTCTCTCTCGCACTCATTGCGTCTTATGGCGGTTCAGTCCGTTTCCCAAATTATTCCCGTATGCGACTGCGAGTGCGAGAGAGAGACCTCTCGCGTTTCAAGTTTTCTCACCCGCACTCATTGCGTCTTATGGCGGTTCGGTCCGTTTCCATGAATATTCCCGTAAGCGACTGCGAGTGCGAGAGAGAAACTTTGAAACGCGAGAGGTCTCTCTCTCGCACTAGCAGTCGCTTACGGGAACACTTTCGGAAACGGACCGAACCGCCATAAGACGCAATGAGTGCGAGAGAGAAACCTTGAAACGCGAGAGGTCTCTCACTCGCACTCGCAGTCGCTTACGGGAAAAATTTGTGAAACGGACCAAACCGCCTTAAGACGCAATGAGTGCGAGAGAGACAGCTTGAAACGCGAGAGGTCTCTCCCTCAAGGTTTCTCTCTTGCACTCATTGCGTCTTATGGCGGTTCGGTCCGTTTCCCAATGAGTTCCCGTAAGCGACTGCGAGTGCGAGAGAGAGACCTCTCGCGTTTTAAGGTTTCTCACTCGCACTTATTGCGTCTTATGGCGGTTCGGTCCGTTTCCAAATTATTCCCGTAAGCGACTGAGAGTGCGAGAGAGAGACCTCTCGTGTTTCAAGGTTTCTCTTTCGCACTCATTGCGTCTCATGGCGGTCCGGTCCGTTTCCCAATGTGTTCCGATAAGCGACTGCGAGTGCGAGAGAGAGACCTCTCGCGTTTCAAGGTTACTCTCTTGCACTCATTGCGTCTAATGGCGATTCGGTCCGTTTCCCAAATTATTCCCGTATGCGACTGCGAGTGCGAAAGAGAGACCTCTCGCGTTTCAAGTTTTCTCACTCGCACTCATTGCGTCTTATGGCGGTTCGGTCCGTTTCCAAATTATTCCCGTAAGCGACTGCGAGTGCGGGAGAGAGACTTTCGCGTTTCAAGTTTTCTCACCCGCACTCATTGTGTCTTATGGCGGTTCGGTCCGTTTCTAAATAATTCCCGTAAGCGACTGCGAGTGCGAGACAGACCTCTCGCGTTTCAAGGTTTCTCTCTCGCACTCATTGCGTCTTATGGCGGTTCGGTCCGTTTCCCATAATATTCCCGTAAGCGACTGCGAGTGCGAGAGAGAGACCTCTCGATTTTCAAGGTTTCTCTCTTCCACTCATTGCGTCTTATGGCGGTTCGGTCCGTTTCCCAATGTGTTCCCGTATGCGACTGCGAGGGCGAGAGAGAGACCTCTCGCGTTTCAAGTTTTCACACTCGCACTCATGGCGTCTTATGGCGGTTCGGTCCGTTTCCCATAATATTCCCGTAAGCGACTGCGAGTGCGAGAGAGAGACCTCTCGATTTTCAAGGTTTCTCTCTCGCACTCATTGCGTCTTATGGCGGTTCGGTCCGTTTCCCAAAGTGTTCCCGTAAGCGAGTGCGAGTGAGAGACCTCTCGTGTTTCAAGGTTTCTCTCTCACACTCATTGCGTCTTAAGGCGGTTTGGTCCGTTTCCCAAATTTTTCCCGTAAGCGACTGCGAGTGCGAGAGAGAGACCTCTCGCGTTTCAAGGTTTCTCTCTCGCACTCATTGCGTCTTATGGCGGTTCGGTCCGTTTCCAAATTATTCCCGTAAGCGACTGCGAGTGCGAGAGAGAGACTTTCGCGATTCAAGTTTTCTCACCCGCACTCATTGCGTCTTATGGCGGTTCGGTCCGGTTCCAAATTATTCCCGTAAGCGACTGCGAGTGCGAGAGAGAGACCTCTCGCGTTTCAAGGTTTCTCTCTCGCACTCATTGCATCTTATGGCGGTTCGGTCCGTTTCCCAAAGTGGTCCCATAAGCGACTGCGAGTGCGAGAGAGAGAGACCTCTCGCGTTTCAAGGTTTTCTCTCGC
Organism: Trialeurodes vaporariorum; assembly: GCA_011764245.1. Taxonomy (NCBI): domain Eukaryota; kingdom Metazoa; phylum Arthropoda; class Insecta; order Hemiptera; family Aleyrodidae; genus Trialeurodes; species Trialeurodes vaporariorum. The sequence goes on along the minus strand of VMOF01000024.1, from coordinate 68,464,064 downwards.
ACTCATTGCGTCTTATGGCGGTTCAGTCCGTTTCCCAAATTATTCCCGTATGCGACTGCGAGTGCGAGAGAGAGACCTCTCGCGTTTCAAGTTTTCTCACTCGCACTCATTGCGTCTTATGGCGGTTCGGTCCGTTTCCCTTAATTTTCCCGTAAGCGACTGCGAGTGCGAGAGAGAAACCTTGAAACGCGAGAGGTCTCTCTCTCGCACTCGCAGTCGCTTACGGGAATATTATGGGAAACGGACCGAACCGCCATAAGACGCAATGAGTGCGAGAGAGAAAACCCTTTAAAATTGAGAGGTTTTCTCTCGCACTCGCAGTCGCTTACGGGAATAATTTGGAAACGGACCGAACCGCCATAATACGCAATGAGTGCGAGTGAGAAACCTTAAAACGCGAGTGGTCTCTCTCTCGCACTAGCAGTCGCTTACGGGAACACTTTGGGAAACGGACCGAACCGCCATAAGACGCAATGAGTGCGAGAGAGAAACCTTGAAACGCGAGAGGTCTCTCACTCGCACTCGCAGTCGCTTACGGGAAAAAATTTTTGAAACGGACCAAACCGCCTTAAGACGCAATGAGTGCGAGAGAGACAGCTTGAAACGCGAGAGGTCTCTCCCTCAAGGTTTCTCTCTTGCACTCATTGCGTCTTATGGCGGTTCAGTCCGTTTCCCAAATTATTCCCGTATGCGACTGCGAGTGCGAGAGAGAGACCTCTCGCGTTTCAAGTTTTCTCACTCGCACTCATTGCGTCTTATGGCGGTTCGGTCCGTTTCCATTAATATTCCCGTAAGCGACTGCGAGTGCGAGAGAGAAACCTTGAAACGCGAGAGGTCTCTCTCTCGCACTCGCAGTCGCTTACGGGGAAAATTATGGGAAACGGACCGAACCGCCATAAGACGCAATGAGTGCGAGAGAGAAACCTTGAAAATTGAGAGGTCTCTCTCTCGCACTCGCAGTCGCTTACGGGAAAATTTGGAAACGGACCGAACCGCCATAATACGCAATGAGTGCGAGTGAGAAACCTTAAAACGCGAGTGGTCTCTCTCTCGCACTAGCAGTCGCTTACGGGAACACTTTGGGAAACGGACCGAACCGCCATAAGACGCAATGAGTGCGAGAGAGAAACCTTGAAACGCGAGAGGTCTCTCACTCGCACTCGCAGTCGCTTACGGGGAAAAAATTTTTGAAACGGACCAAACCGCCTTAAGACGCAATGAGTGCGAGAGAGACAGCTTGAAACGCGAGAGGTCTCTCCCTCAAGGTTTTCTCTCGCACTCATTGCGTCTTGTGGCGGTTCGGTCCGTTTCCGATAGTGTTCCCGTAAGCGACTTCGAGTCGCAGCAGCTAAAAATGCTAAAATGTGTGATGAAGAAACATGGCCCTTCATATAACTGCCATCTAATACTTTCCGATACGACTTCATGCTCTGAACTGAATGAGCCTCTAGGTGCTGTTGGTAGAAATCTCGACACAAATCTTATAGGCCATTTTCTCTGTCTACCCTTCCAAGCTCACCTTTAAGATTCCGAAGAATGCGCAAAAACCCCGGATGGTTCAAAGAGAGGAATTTTACGATGAAACCTGACCCAAGGCTGAATTATGCTGCGACTAAACAAAGGAATAAGAGGGAATCACTCCTGACATGATGAGTACTTCACAAAATTGATGATGACTAATTAGAACCTTTTCAGTGGTCGGCTCGATCCGATATCCTGAGTTAACGCCGGGCGGGTTTCACCACAATCACAGTATTTAATAGACACTGATGATGGCGCAGATTGATAAAACAATATTAGGAATGAAAAAATTTTCCAGAAGGGAAATGTACAGAAATTACGAACTCAAGTTAAGTAACTACAAACTCTAACACAGGAGGGTTTACTGGTACACACTACGCAGTATAGAAAAATTACCTATTCAGCCACTAAAACTTTTCGGATTTTGAAGAATCTAGCACTAAAAGGACTGAGAGTGAAGGAGTAGACTAAAAGAATGACTAAAAGCCGATTTGTAGACAGATTGAATCGTCGTAAATAGGCGAACGCGATTTGAAAGGTCTTCAGAGCATACCAACGGGTGTCCACTTCAACGACTTATATTTTCCATATATTTTCGAAAAAACGTTACCGGACCCGGTAGGGCGGAGGTCAAAGCCCAAGCTATCCTCCTTCTGTTAAGACCAAGAAAAGCAAAATCCGTGTAAAATTAGGAGTTTTAGAAGCGAAAAACGGAAGAGAACATCTTCATAAAAATACGTGTAAACAGAGGTGCTCCTATCCGGCCAAGCACCTCTATTCCTAACCTAACTTTCCTTTTTGCGGGTTACGCTGGTTCGTATTCGTTCGCCGGTCTTATATAGAGGTCGTTGGTCCTTCCGCGCAAAAAAACATATGATCACAATCGCCACGGTAACGTCAAATCGCTCGATCAAATTTAAAAAAAAAAAAAAAAATTGACAGAGCAGCACGTTTCTCGCTCACACGCGTACAAAATAGTATGCTCGTCCGCACGTATGCATTTAAAAAAGGATGACAAAATCTCGCTTCTCTCTCCCACCCTTGCAAAACGAACTGATTCGCATCCTTTTCGCACTCGCACAACTTTTCCAGAGAAAAGTTTTTAGCATTTTAAAAAGGGACGCGGGGCCCGCACGGAAAAACTTATATTTTTCCCGAAGCATTGAAGCCGAGCCCTACCGATCGGTACCAGGCCCCTACGGAACGGTGCAACGGTTCTCCAGGAACTTAGCTTCATTCTTACAAATATAATATAGGATGTAGAACTAAACAACTTGACGTACTCTACAATTTACAAAAGCTGTAAACAAAGTGAGTGAAATTAATAATAAGAGTGATTGAGGAAATCAATTATAATACCACAGAATAATACAATCAGAAGGGAAACTCCCATAAGAGCCAATGGAAACAAGATTTGGAATTTACCAGCACAAACTGGCAACTGTGCCTACTCACTTCTCAAGATGGCGGACATGCTTTTTCAGGCTATACAACCAATCACAACTCGGCCAGTTGCCGAAGATCTGCCGAAGATTGCCGAAGATACTCACTTTCGAACATGGCGGCCCGAAGTAAAGAATGTTTCAAAATGAATTAGAGTTTCCCTTCTGATTGTATTATTCTGTGATAATACGAATTAAGTATTTAGACTTGATACCTAACAATAAGTAGAGAAAGAGAAGTGAGATACAAGAGTGAAGAGAGGTCTCGCTCGACTTTTCTCACCGAGTCTTTCTGGGGAACTCTCATTTGTTATACTATTATGAGGGGAACTGATTTGTGAGATTCGAGGACTGCACGATGAGCCCTTCCTTCTGCGTCTCAGGATTTAATCCGCCCGCCACTGGCGCAACCAGGATAATATCTTCCATCTCTCTCATTTCCCATTTGAATGTATACGTAGGAAAAGGACAGAAAGAGGGGATTTTGTCCCGTTGTCCATCCTTCTCTGACATTCGATTTTTAATGGAGGAAAGCGAGAGATGAAGAAACTCTCAGTGCGCTACTGCCGCCCGCGCATGCGCACATGTTTGGTCAGATTAGAGTCCCTGTATGTAGAGAGTTAAGACAAGTGAAACCATGGGCGCCGTCATTGGATGCGATTTTGCACATTTGTATACATTATAAGGGCAGTTGTTGAGTTTCGGTCCACTGCAAAGATTATACAATGCCGCTGAGTTTCTAACTATGTAATCTTTCACTGATTTTGTTGATCGACATCTATTTACTCTTTGAAAGATTCTTTTGGGATTTTTAGACATCCCAGAGGAGTATCATATGTTTAAAATTAACAGATTCATCGAAAATTAACTCTTTATCCGTAAAGCACCGTTGGTGAACAACTGTGATTGTAAACAAAAGTGCAAAATCGCATCCAATGGCGGCGTCCGTAGACTGTAGAGCCTAAAACTCATCGACCAATCAGAAGTTGACTACCCTCTTGTCTTAACTCTCTATATATAGGGACTCTAGGTAAGATCACCCCCACTGGCACTGCTCAGTTGCAGACCTCGACAGTGAGAGAGAGAAAGAGCGAGAGAGAGAAATAGTGGAGAGAAAGAGATATAAGAGACAAGAACAGTATAGTAAAGAGAGAAAGTGTACAAGAGCTGTATAGATCATCCAAGTCAACTTAGACTGAAAGAGTTAAATCATGATAAAATAACTTAAAGTAAAAACTGCAAGATTCAGTACTTGAGTACTCAACAGTATCGATTGCCGTCCGAGGATTTCTGGTTCCAAAACAAACTCTGATCCAATGTATTTTTCCCATAACCACATTTTCAAATGGAAATTAAGGCTTTTAAATCAAACATCAATTAATACGACCTTCTTGCAATTATGAATTCTACGTCCTCGGAACTACTTAATGATACCTGATTCCATGACTAAAACTGCCGAAATCAACAAGATATTTCAAATAAACCGACGGACTTGCAGATTTGAATCGACCGAATTCTTGCCAGATCCCCACCCATTCAACAACCTCAACAAGAACATTTGCGTGATTTTTACTTCCAAATGCATAGTTACATCTGTAATAGCTTATTGATTTCGACAGTTTTTGTCATGGAATCAGCTATAATGAAGCATTTTTGAGGACGTAGAATTCATGATCGCAAAAAAAAAGCATTAATTTCTCGGTTTAATTATGATGTGTCATGAGTTGCTACGAGTGAAACGACCGCAATTGCAAAAGATATGAAAACCTTGAGGGCGATCGACTCCATTTGTCAAGTTGCCCATGTGATGAGTCATGAGTTGATATAAAGAAAGAGAGAGAGAGAGAGAGAGAGAGAGAGAGAGAGAGAGAGAGAGAGAGAGAGAGAGAGAGAGAGAGAGAGAGAGAGAAAGAGAGAGAGAGAGAGGGGGGGGGAGAGCAAAATTAGGGAAATAAAACTTGTGGAAAATAATGGAGACAAGTTGGCGGTTTGACTGTTGAAGGTAAGTGCAGCTGAAATGTCAGCATTTTGTGACGTGTGTTACAGTTGGTTTAATAGGCTAAATTCCCGTTTAATAATGCACTCATGGGGAAAAAACTTTGAATAATTGTTAGTAGACGATAGGCGTAGGTTGAGTAATTTTTAACAAGAGCTACTGATTCAAGATGACGGAGGCGTCGCGTCGGAGGCCCTTCTATTAATGAAAAAGTTTATTGATATAAGTCTGTTCAATTTCGGAAGATAGGTGGATGGGAAAGTGGGAAATGCACTAATGGCAACAGTGCAAAGGGGTTTTCGGTAGCAAAAAGGTCTATTCTCTCCTCGTCGCCTTTCAAATCGCAAGCCGCATGCATCTCCGAGTACGCGGTCGGCTACCTGCCAGCCGAACCTTTTTTTTCTCGTACTTGGGGTACTAAAGCCATTTCCTTGAAAATTTGAAATTCAATTTATATTAATCATTACTCGACGGAAATGTATTCAGCGCAAAATTCCCGTCAAAATGCATATCCATATCATGAAAATTCGTCAATTTTTACCCTGTAAGTTTACACTTTTATATAAGAGAGAAATTTGCACTAAATCCACTAAAACATGCAAATATCGTCGGATTTTCGAAAAATTTACATTCAGTTTAACCGAAATTTTGAGCTGAATTCATTTACGTTAAAATAAAATGAGTGTGGAATACAATGCAAATTTTCATAAATTGGCCTTCATACCTCCACTACTAAAATAAAGAAAGAAAGAAGGGCGCGGAAGACGGGCAGCGGACCATTGACCGTGTGCTCGGGGGATATGTGTATTGCTATAGTGAACAACAAAAGGCGACAAGAAGATAGACCTTTCACTGCCGAAAATCCCTCCGCGCAGTTGCCATTAGTGCACTAACTAACACATTTTCTGATTTTCTCCACCTATCTTCCGAAATTGAACAGACTTATAGTGTGGGGGCTTCCCGCAGTAAAATAACTGCGTGAAGGTTTGTCAAAGGTTCCTCTCTGCAAAGGGATCTAAAAACGTCCACTCTACTTCTCCGCGGCATCAGTAATGTTATTCTAAATGGAGAAACAGGCTCACGAGCAGGCCTCTTCATCCCGGGGTCTTCATCCTAACGCCAATCATGGCAAATAGTTCTCAAAACGTCTCATCTGCTATTTCGAGGCAACACCAATGTTATTTTGAAACGGAAAATAGACTTACGAGCATACCTGTTCAACATGAGAGCTTCCTAACGCTAACTTGGCAAAGGGCTCTCAAAACTTTTTCTCTGCTCTTCCGCGGGATCACTACAATGTTATTTTAAATGGGCAATTAGACTTATGAGCACCTCTTCATCTCGGCGGCTTCCTTGATCCTTACGCGAACAACCGAACATGGAAAACGGCTATAGCTACCTCTATAGTGGGGCCCCGGTCAAGATAAGTTACGGAGGCTGGCCCGGGTGTGGGGCATTATGTACCCATCTAATACAGGTGGAAACAATTCAATGCTAGGAAGAGCCCCCCCCCCCCGCCGCTCCCAAACGCAAATAACCTTTACCAAAAATGTGTTTCAGAGGTTTCTCTCTGATTTGAGTTTGAAGATAGTGATTTGAGTGTCCACACTTTTAAGGTCTTAGAGTAAAAAAATTGCTGAGACCACAAGTAAAGGCGAATTTTTTTTTTTTATGAAAATATACGGTCGATTGTTTGGGGATAATTTGGTGTTCTACTCCTCGTATAAGAATCAGGCTCATCCTCAAATTTTCAATATTTTTTTTATCAAAAAATATATTTGAATAACGGATCATGCCAGTCTTTCTTTTTTCAGATCTTTCTAGCTATGCTATATACCTATGTATTATGTATCAACAATTTTGCACCTTTCATCTCTGTCTCCTCTTAAATTCCTGACATTTCCAAAGGCTGCCATTTTGTTACTGGTGGCCAGTGGAGTAGTGATTTCGCGTTGCCTAATTAGTTTCCCCTCTTGCACACACTTTTCTGACAAAGTATCACAAGCCGTGCCTTATCGGCATTTGGAAATGTTTGCCTGGGTCCCTGCAAGAAGGCTCCGAAACTCCATTTAACTATTGTATTTATATTTGCTCAGTTTAAACCTATATATGGTGAATAATCGATACTCAGGTGGTTCGATTGTTCTTATGAACATTGGACAATCAATATACTGCTGCGTTGGTGTCAATGATATCAAAGTTACCACGAGTTTTTCACGAGTCGCTTCAGCAAGAAAGTTGAATGAACAAACCCGTATTAAAGTTCGTAAATGAAATACTTTAATGCTTACCAAAGAAACGACTTGAATGCACGGAGTACAACATATAAAAATAATGTAATGTAGAGCTGTTTACAAAGGCGGATCCAGGAAACTAGCAGCTGTGTATTATTTCCATTTGAAACCATGAAAAACAATCGATTAGTAACAGGGCCATAGCACCCTCAAGAATCGATTGTTTATCATATGTTCAAATGGAAAGAAAGCATGGTTGCCAAATTACTGGATCCATCCACCCATGAGTCTGTTTCAACATTAATAAAAATAATTACTATTAACTTTACCCCCAAAATCTTGAGAGTACCATTTGCGTTTTGCTTTCAGACGGCTCTTTCATTTTTTCTATTTTCTTAACTCTTCCATCGCAGTGGTAAAAAGTCTATTAAAGTCTTTACATTCTAACACGTGGTTGACCGTATAGAAACAGTATTTTCCGAGTTATTTGAATGCTGAATGGGGCTCTTGCAAACTTTTGCTTCAGGGGATTGAAGAGTTGATTCTTGCATAAAAACCTGTAAAAATGACGACGAGTACACTAAAAAACCACGAAATTCTCTCAGAATCGGGCTAAATGGCGGAGCTACGCATAGGTATCATGAGAGACTCCTATCTAAATTGAGACATATCTCTGTGTTTCCGTTGAGAAAGTGACAAATTAGACAGGAATCCCCCATGATACCTGCGTTGAACCGCCATTACGATCTGTCCTTAATGGCAGTTATGAGAGTTTATCATTAAATTTTAGACTTTCATTGTGTGAATTTCGCTGGTTTTTACATCAAATTGGACAATTCATTTGCTTGCAGCAAAAGTTTGCAAGAGCCTCATTTAAATTATGAACAAATATGAATTTATTACTTTACTTTTCACTTTATGTTCTTAAGCTTCTGCTCAAAAATTTGGTTTACATTTTGAGTATATTCATCGTTTGGGAATAGGGGGACAATGGAAATCTAGGAATGTGTGGAATGTGTCTCTACCCCATATAAGCCGTTAAAAGTATTAATTCTGCAGATAAGAATGAACAATAATCTTTCAGCTTTCAGTTGTCTGTATTTCACTGAAAACAGTGCTTCTTGGCAGTGCATGTGATCTCATTATATTGATTCATGAAGCGTAAGAATTATATTAATCTATATAAATAAAACACTGAAAAAAAAAAGTTGGTTTCGGAATAATATGCCGTTATAGTAAAATTTTCCTGGTTTAAACTTACCTAAATCATGGTTAAATTTACCATACAGATAGTAGATTTTACATAGGGTGGTGCTAGATTTTACCATACCATTATGGCAAAGTGGTTGCGTTAGATTTTAACCTGGGGATCATGGTTGAAATTACCCCACGGATCGAAAAATTTACGATGCTCTGGTTAAATTTGAACCATCCTCCTGGGTTGGATTCTCTATAATCTAGGTACTGTTAAATTTACCATACTCAGAATAGTATTTTCAAGTATGTGCATCGTAATTTTAAACCAACTTGTGTGGCTAAAATTACGATAAAATTAATGTAAATAAAACAATACCAGCTAATGGTGAATTTTAACCATAAATATTGTAAATGTATTGTTCCGCCGCTGTCCGCATAGAGCGCGCTGCCCATCAGTTCCTATCGATTTTTTACGTTGATTGTACCTGTGCCATTTCAGTCAAGTTTTTTCTGGTTTTTATTTTTAATAACAAGTTCGAGAATTAAAAGTCCGTCGGACAAGTAAGTTTCATAAATATTAGAGATGAGTAAATAGTTTAAATTTGCCTTCAAAACTGAAAGTTCCGCTATATTTTAGATTTCCCATTAGAAGGGCTACGCCTTGATCACCTGCTGTCAGTCACTTCGGATAAGATGAAAATACTTTTGGAAGCTCTAGAAGGTAAAGTGGTCCATGGAGACAATTTTCATAATAGAGGAAGAGAGAAGAGCACGCACTGAGTAGCTTCTCCTTGAATGAATCCATCTCCTCCCTCACACTCACATTCACTCCCCTTTCCGAAACCTGGTAAAATCTTAACCGTATAACCTGGTTAACTTAAAACCATCCTTTGGTTAATTTGAAACGAAAAATTGGTTAAAAACAACTATAATTGCCTGGTAGATGGAACTACACACAGTATAGTGAATATTACCATATAGGTTGGCTTGGGTTAACACAGGGTGTGTAGTTGTCCATTTCCAAAACCAGGAGTATAGTAAAGTTTAACCAAATTAAAGTAAATCTAACCCAGGATGTTTTTTCAGTGAATCGTTAAGTAAAATTGTATTTACTCTCGATCTCGAAAACGATCAGCCCGATTTTGCTCATTAACGTGTTAAACGAAAGTTCCAGTCGTCTACATTTCCGCAAAAATCCGAAAATTATCGATTTCGGCGATAGGGGGCGCTGCGGTCCGAAATAAGATACAGTGACTGGATAAACCACAGTGCGGCCATTTTTTGCCCTCCACCCCTCAATAGTGCACCCACTTTAGCATGGGCAGCATGGGGAGAATGGTTGTTCTTGGGTTTCGGAATGAAATTTTCTTTACCCCCTGTCTGAAAAAAGTCATTAATGCTATATGTATAAACTATTTTTAGGGCGAGGGGTTGCGATGTTTTTTGCGAGTAACTCAGGAACACACTTCCTCCCTATGGCGCCCGTTTTAAGTTGGGTGCGCATCCGCGGGGGGTCAGTTACGGGGAATTGTTGATTTCTCTTAATTTTTTCATGACCAAAATGTTTCAAATTTAACAGAGAATCTACTGGCGTGTCTAACTGGCGTACGAGAACCCGATAAAACCGTGAAAATACTTCTAAATGCTCAAATTCGCGATCTAAAAAATCCGACCAATCAGGAAGACGACCGACGCGACATGGCCGCACTGTGGTTTATCCAGTCACTGTAAAATAAGGCGGCACTCCATGTTAATTGTATATCTTTATTTATTGGTTTTTGAAGAAAGTTTATTCGCTCCTTACCCCGAAAACTACTCTACCGATTTTGACCGTTCTTTTATCAGATGAAAGCTTGAGTTCTCGTCATTAGCAGTATAATGTACGAAACTTTTTGATTTCGGCCAAGCCTCCAAAAAGGTCATGCTCCATGTAATTTTGTATACCTATGTATACCGTTTTTTTTTTCCAAAAAGTTTGTCCGCTCTAAATCTCGAGTTCTACCAGTCCGATTAGGTTCGTTTTTTCACAGGAAGAAAATTTGAGTAGTATTTTCTCACAATCACCATCTGCATATAATTTTGAATGGATTTGGAAAAGAGTATTAATTGAAAGTAAGAGGATGAAAAAATTCAAAGAAACATTATGTATAATTAATAATTTAATGTTATGTACAATGGACAGTACAATCTATTCATTATTTACAGGAACATTTACAGAGATAGAATATTACACTGACTAATTTTGGCTGCTGAAAAATGTAACTAGAAATCATCATAAATATATATAGCACGAAGAAGAATGGAAAATATGTACTAAGATTATCACAAATCGTAGAAACAAAGAGGAGAAAAATATCGAATGAAAATAAAGTAAACGCAGTTGTTATTAAGCATACATATTCAACTGAACGATAACTTGGGTCTTAAAATTAGATATAGTGTCAAAATTAGATTTCAAGCGTTCCATGGCAAATGTTTGCACTTCATGATTTTGTAAAGCGGAATTTACGTAGCAACGGATTATAATAAGAAATTTCGCGTTGTCATCACCCTCAACCCATTGGAGTGCGTGCAATGTATTAGAAAAGGACAAAAATGTGGCGATAGTCACGCAGCTACCTTTTCTTCTTTCCTTTTCTAATTCTTTGGTTGAAATGGGTGGAGCGAGAGAGAAATATACAGATTCTTGAAATCGTTTCTGAATTTATACATGAGTTTGTTATCCCTAAAAACTAAGGAATGCGATAGCTAATTGGATGGATCTAGCTGAATTATCATTCCAAAGAAGTTGTAAATCTGGAGCATAAGCTAATTGAACATCACTGCGCGATATCTGATTCAAAAACCCTGCTCGGGAATCAATTGAAGATAATTCGAAACCCTGTTTTCGTTGGGTTTGTTTGTTTAGTCGGACCATAATACTTTGCGGTTAAAATATTTGTTTGAAATTTACGCTGCAAAATGGATTTTTTTTATAAATTTTTAAAAATTCGTCAGAAATTTTTTTACATACCTATTTTTCACTAAATTTTAAAATCCAAACAAAAAAACTCAAAAAAATAATTTGCAAAATGTTGAAAATTCACATTTCTTTTCACAAGATTTTAAAAATTCATGCAAACAACTTTTTTGAACGAAATTTTGAAAATAAGTTGACGAAACATTTATTTTGCAGTTTCAAAGAACCTCTTGTCTCAATCGCTCTCTATACTTGAGGAGTTCCTTGGAAAAAACCACGCATAAAACAGAGAGAGTATATACTCGTTCTGTAAAATTAAGAAGAGGTTGTAAGCAATTTTTTTTTTATTTATTTTTTTTTCAATTTTTAATTTTTTTTTTATCATGTTTTGTTCCTCATGTCTCAAGAATCATTTTCAAACATATAAAAAGGTTAAAGAGACTATTGGGTAGGAAAATTTTAGGTTATAATTTCTTGTTTTTTAAATATTCCCGTACATTAAATTGTTCTGCTGAAAAATTGTAATTTTTCAACTTTCGGTTTACAAAACTCAAGTTCTTTTGCACTTAGAAAGCTCAGTTATGTTTTAAACGTTCGTCTTTAAAAAAAAAAAAAAAAAAAAAAAAAAAACCAAAAATATTTAACTTTCATTGCATGGTTATGTCGATTGTGGAGATGTATAAAATTTAAACAAAACATGCGAAAAAAAACTCATTTTCCAAGAGATTTTTTAAAAAGTTTTGAAATTTTCATAAAAAAAAAAAAAACAAAACAAAACAAAAATCAGTTAAAATTATTCAGCTTGTCAAAATATAAATTTAATTAAAAAAATGAGCTCTGTAGTTGCAAATGGTCTTGAGATATGCGTACCGAAAGTTTGGTAAACTAACATGGATCGAAGATAGGGGTTACAAACTCCCCTTAATATTTTGAAGTATTATTGTATGTCTTTCTGATGAGCTAAACGAATTTTTCTTTGTTACCTGGTAGTTGGAGCATAGATAATTAATCAGATAAAAAGAACAACCAGCTTAACTCATCTGAGGTAAACACAATAACACTTTCAATTATAAATTTGTGAGAACGAGCATACTCACTCTTTATTTTATACTTTGTGTTTCCAAAGAACTCGCTCCTCAATTAGATGAATCCAACTTCTTCATTGTGTCTTCATTTATGTTAGTTGAGAAAAATGAATCTAAACAAGACCCGTTCTACATGGAAAAGACGAGGACAGATAGATCCCCACAAAACCCACGAGCCATGAGCGTAACTGACTTACTGACCCAATTTCGAAAGGAATTTAGGCCGCGCGAAAAGCGTTCTCAAGTTTCCCCCCTTCATCCGTGAATATATATAAACTCGGTTTTAAACCATTTGAAGACCTTTAGAAGACCTTGAGATGGATTCTACTTGTTCTTTCGCTTTGAGCCGAAGGGCTTGTATCGAAGCCGTTCTCGGATCAGGCGAATGTGGCGACATCTGTAAACTCTCGGGAGACGAGGAACTTCTAGTTGGAGGGATGGTGATTGTGTCCGCAGAGGTGACCCCAACGACCGGGGGCGTTAAATAACTAGGATAGCCGGTCTGCGGGTGAGGAAGGAATCCGGGAAGCGCTGAGAGGAGGGGGGTGGCCAGCCAGGAATCCACGGGTAAGCCCAGACTGGATCCGGGGACTCTGCCTAAGGAATTCAGAGAGTGATGGTACTCGCTTAGTCCAAGTCGTGTCGCCTCCATTTTTTCCTGTCTCCGCCATTTGGCTCGCCGATTCTGAAACCACACCTGTAACAAATTATGAAGGCCAAGATTAAAATCAGAGTTGGTTTATTTTTATTTTATTTATTTCATACGATTTTTAGCCCTGTAAAAGATTTGGTACTATGACTTTCAAAAGAAAGTATTCGCATCGAAATTGTTCATGATGAATTTTTATTTTATTTTCTATCGTTTAAAATTTTTTGAGGCATAATGTCACAAGTGGCAATACTGTGTGACTCTGAAATACCTGAAAACCGTAAAAGTTCGCATAAATTGGTCGAAAAATGAAATAATGAAAATTTGTATCACGACACTTTCTTTTGAAAGTTGAAAGTCACATTACTATGACTTTCAAAAGTATGTCCTCTCATCGAAAATGTTCTTGGTGAATTTTTCTTTTATTTTCTATAGTTTAAAATTTTTTGAGGCATAATGTCACAAGTGGCAATACTGTGGGACTCTGAAATACCTTTAGAAACCGTAAAATTTATCAAGTTGGTCGAGAAATGAAATAATTAAATTTACTATCAGGATATACTTTATTTTGAAATCCATAGTACAAGTCAAACAAGAAATGAATACGCATAACACATGTGTACAAAAAATACCAAAAAAATCACAGAATCATAGAGTAGATAACGTGTATTAAAAATTTAAGGATTCCTGTTCCAGTTTGATGGTTTCATATATTCAGTTACATGGCGAAAGGTATTATCTAATAATATGCATCCCTTATGGGGACATTATAGTTTTTAAAAAGATGTTTCTAGAAGTTCGTGTCTGGAACAAAAACACATGATGACTGCACGATGCACATCGCGGCAATAACTTCATAAGTATTTTTGACATGTAACACTGATTTTTGACCTTTTCTACGGCTCCGTGCTATATAATATAGCATTTTTTAGAGAATATATAGCAGCAATATTTCGAACTTTTTCATTGGTTTAAATGGGCTAAATAAAACGTTGTCAGATTGTATATGACCGCGACGCCGCGCCACTGGAAAGAATCAAAATAAGATTTGAGTAAAATGTACTATCGACGAATTAAAGATTGTCGCGAGATTATCACGCATTTTCAGTGATGGTTGTGAGTGTGGGACTGATCTGCAACGGCTTTGCCGCCTAATCCGCACCTGCCGCCGTGTTAGGAGTATGAAAAGTGGCCTAATCGGAACCTTGAAGGTGAAACTTACTATATGCCGTAAAAATCTCGCGGCAATCTTTAATTCGTCGCTAGTACGTTTGAGTATTGTGGTATGGAAAAGAAGTCGGAGCGCGAAAGAGCGTAACAAAATAGAGAGGAGAAAAACTAGGAAATAGAAAAAAAAAGAAGAAAAATAAATCGCTTACATTTCGTTACTGCTAGTCACGCGAGAGGGTAAGATTGGCAATTTGAAGCGTATACCTGATTTCGGATAATATTGCTAAAATAAAGAAAGGACGGAGAGACGAATTGCATAAACAACCATGTAAAGCTGGAGATTATTAAATTTGATGGAGCCCTTTGCTAGGAGGAATAGGGGGTTGGCGAGGGAAGGGGAGGTGACTGGGGAGGGGAATTGTGGAGGAGGGGGGAGGGGGCGCAAAACCGCTTATTGAATTTGTTCCTTGAAATGAAATCTTCCAAAGAAAATCAAAATTCCAATTTTGCTTGACGAGGTTAAAAAGAAACTGCGAGAGCGCGCGGGTTGATAGAGACGCATCGATGTTTTTCGACTGTGCATGTGAGGAGAGCCCCGCAACGTTGCCACGTGGGGTAAACACCCCCCCCCCCCAATCTTGACTTCTGATCACTGTACAGTTGCGAAAAATGGCCTGACCTCCATCTTTTTATTTACACATATATTCAGACTAAATTCATACTGTTTTTTTTTTTTTTTTTTTTTTTTTTTTTTTTTTTTTTTTTTTTTTTTTTTTTTAGCATGATAATTTTAAGCCAAATGATCAGCTTGATAAATGTTCCTGTTCCGTTGTACTTGTTATTGCATACGCCGAGAATTGAAGGCGCTTGCGAGATATCCATTTGAACTGTCCACTGTTCAACGCTTTTTTCTTTCCCGCATAGTAATTGATTGAAACCGCAAAACGGATTGAACGGATTAAAACTAACAAATATGTACAGGATTGCCAGATTTATCCAGCTCGGAACGATATGTGAACGACAGAAAGTCTAGTTCTTTGATCACAAAAATCCGTAGTTAATACCAGAATATAGTCGTAGAACTAGAATTTCCTAAAAAATTTCAAGAGCTATGGTACAAGTACAAACATTCCTTACATAGGGTCACATATCATCATGATTCTGGACATCTTTTTTTAAGTGTATTGATATACCTCGTTGGTAAAATTAGTATTTTTTTTTTTTGCCAAATTTTGCAACAAAAAACCCCTTTTTTCCTCCCATTAAAACCAAAAAAAAAAGCGGCAACCTCGCCATTGAGCACGAGTGAGGACTTTTAAAGGCACTGAAATTTAGCCTTTTGCTCGGATCCGAGGAGACAGAAAGGCTGGCGACAGGCGGTGGAGGGGTCAGAGGGGGGAGGGGGTGGGAGGGGGTAGAAAAGGGGCGATAAAGGTTGAAAGAATGAGAATCCGCGACCTCCATCTCGCCTTCCCTCCCCCCCACTCCTCTCCTTCCCTCCCTCACTCCTCTCCTTCCCTTTCCACTCCTCTCTTCCTCTCCTTAAAGGTTAGAGAGAAAGAGGTTACGCCCGCCGCTCCTTTCCGCTCTCCTTTTCGTCCAGCATCCTTCTTTAACCGAGTAAATTTTTGTATCGGATTTGATTTAAATAAAAGCCAAGCATTATTGGAAATACAAATGGTTTGGTTTGTTTTTCTGGAAGTCGTTATAACCTCAGTGGCGTAGCCAAGGGGGGTCCAGGGGGCCTAGACCCACCCCCCACCTCGACACCAAAATTTGTCCTAAAAAATTGTAATTTTTTGCGTTTTCAGCCACATTTGTCCAAATAAGTATCTTCGGACCCCCCCCCCATGACAAGTTTTGGAACTCCAACCCCCCCCCCCCCCCAGAAAAATTCCTGGCTACGCCACTGCATAGCCTATACACCCCCCTCCCCAGGTGCGGTTAGGATACAAAAATTCAGAACATTGATTCCTTCGTTAAAAATAACGATGGGCACATTAATATCGTTCAAAAACCACTCATTAACCCTTCCATTCGCTTTCAAAACAAACAAAACAATAATAAACAAAAAACAAACAAAATTAATGTAGGGACCTTGGCGCAAAGATATGTTATTTTAGGAGCAAATGCGACTGCCCCGCATACGTTTTTCCGACTTTGAATGTCTAGCTCTAGCTCGTTTATTTTTTGGGAAGAAAAATTTGTTTGACAAAAGTTTCCAAAGTAAGTATACACTATACACCGCTGGCGCAACCAGGATCTCTTCCATCCCTCTCATTTTCCATTTGAATGTATAAGTAGGAAAAGGACAGAAATAGGGGGTTTTATCCTGTTGTCCATCATACGTTGTCTAACATACGTTTTTTAATGGAGAAAAGAGAGAGATGAAGAAACTCTCGGTGCGCTACTGGGATACACTATTATTACCGGTGGTAGTCGGTAATAGATGGAACCATCGCGTTTACATGCACTGAAAAAGAGGTGCTGAATTGAACTCTTTTTTAGTTCAAAATATGGACACCACTAAAAAAAAACTGTTTAAATTAGTTAAATTAACACTGCACGAAGGTAATTTAACTATTTTAAACAGTCAAACCAACAGTTATTAAGTGGTGTGCCCATACTTTTAACTAAAAGAGAGTTAAATTCAGTTTTTTTCAGAATATGTAATTGTATTTTAGAACTATCATCTTCACCATTTTCGTTATGCTTTATTTAATTATTATTGCTTTCTTACTGTTCCGCGAAAAAAGATTGATTTAGATCGCAAAATCCATCGTTTTAATCTTTTTCTTTTCAACCTGCGTTTCTCTCCATCACACTGTTAAAAATATCGGATCGAGAGGCACGCTTCGTCCGCCGTTATAATCGAAGCATTCACTCCGAGTGAGAATTCAAGGAGTGAGAATAAACGGAGTTAGAATCGACGGAGTTAGAATTGACGGAGTCAGAATGGACGGAGTGGGAATGAAAGGAGTGAGAATCGGCGGATTGAGCGTCACTCCATGCCGGGGTGAGAGTTGATCCCTTCTGGGGTTTAAAAAAAGGATTGCTTCTCACTCCCGGTCGGGCTGAAAGTTGTCCTCCTGGGATTTAAAAAAAAGGATTTCCTCTCACTCCCAATGGGAGTTAAAATGTAAGGCGTGGCAGTTCACTTACTTCCTCCATTTAAACCCAATAAAAATATCGTAATTTTAAGTGTTCGATAACACCCTTAAGTTCGACCGTTTATATGGGCTTTAATAGACAAAATACAACGTTGCAAAATTGCACGCTACGTCCCTGGCGAAGTCACGAACACCTCAGTCGTTCACACAATCGATTGATTAATGGCAGAAAGGTAAGAATACGTTGATCTTTAACTGATAATTATATCATTGAGCCCTCGAAATTATAAACGAAACTTAAATCGATCGGGGCCGATTGGGAAAAGAACAGAAATTAAAACGGTGAAACTGAAAATAGATGTCTCTCCAGATTCGTAACATCTATCACTTCAATTGACGATTTTAACATTTAACTTTTAATTCATCTTAAAGATCTTAGATTTCCGATTGCGAGACCGAGGACTCAACGGTTTCATTATTTGGACTGCAATGGGACTCTTGCGAAGTTTTGCTACAAGGGATTGAAGTGCTGATTCTTGCATAAAAACCTGTAAAACTGACGATGAGTACACTAAAAATTCACGAAATTCACTCTCAGAATCGAGCTTAATGGCGGTTTGACGCAGGTATCATGGGAGATTCCTATCTAAATTGAGACATACCTCTGTTTTTCCAAAGAGAAAGTGACATATTAAATAGGAATCTCCCATGATACCTGCTTCGAACCGCCATTACGATCTTGCCATTTATGTAGTTATGTAAGTTTAGTACTAAATTTTAAACTTTCTCGGTATGATTTTCGTGATTTTTGCTGATTTTTACATCAGAATAGACTATTCATTTGCTCGCAGCAAAAGTTTGCAAGAGCCCCATTAAACTTAAGAAAGCAGAATTTGAAAACAGTGTGGCTTCCGCCACTTATTATCAACACATCCACATTCTCTAGCCAAGAATCGTTTAGTTCTGATCGTCATGGTTGAACGGTGAAGAATCGCGCTAAAACACTAGAAACTATACACTTTGATAATAATTATAATAATTGGAATTGGGGGGGACTTAGAATGATGAAGGTACACGTACAAGACGCAAGCACGCCGGCGGCACAACCTCGCTCCGCTAGAATAATTCGAGACTGATTTGTAACGGTCATTGGCGGGGCGGGTGAGAGGGGAAGAGCAGACAACTGTCTCCTACGCGAATGGAGCCTCATCTCGTCCGGACGCAGACTTTCGTCCGCGAGGGATGGAACACAGTCGTTTGGTGGCACAGAGCCACCCTGCGTCCGCGTACGGACGATTCGCAGTTTCTTTCGAGCTGGTTTTCACTCTGATACAGAGAGAGATTCAACCTTACGCGGAACTAAGTTTTTTTCGGCTGTCTGGATGTGACTGTCACTCGCTCTCGGGACAGGTTTCAGCCCTTTTTGGAGTCATCTCGTCTTTTTAAGAATAACAACAACCTTTCACGGATTATAACTCATCTCACCGATTATAAAACTCCGAACTTCTATCTTCTCACTCCGTTATTTTTAACAGTGCAGATAATACCTTGGAAATTGCAAGCGTGTAATTTGTAAAATGATGGAGAAGGGGGGGGGTTAAAAAAATAAAGTACACATTTTCTTATTAAATTTACGTTCTGACGTAATTATTTTAGATATTAATGGAATCGGTGGGAAAAATAATATAATTTAAATGATATTGTAATAAATTGAAAAAAGGGTGCAGGATCATCAGAGCGGAAGGAAAGTATTAAAAAAAGGAAAAGACCCAACAAACAGTGTTGCCAGATGAACGTATTTCGGCCGTATATTTATCATAAGACTCAATGTAAAATATTATACAGTATTTAACCTTAAATATGGCAATACTGCAAACAAACTCTTTTGCCTCAAAGTGCGCTTTCTGAATCCTCGGTAACGCGGATTAAAAGGTTTACAAAGTTCTCTCAAACTCCCGCGAAATTTCAAAGCATTTTAAAAAAAGGAAAATGGTTGAATTTAATTTGTAACTTTGATGAAGTAATAATTGAGGATGACCTTTTTTTTCATTCGTTTATTTTCCCTGTTTAAGTTCCGTCGAATTATAATCATCATTTTCTTTCAACGCTCTTCGGAAAGCCTTGATGTATTTATCGAGACTGTAATTTTCCTCTGTTTTGTGCCTCGTTTGAAAATAAATTAGGAGCACGCATCTGAGATTGAGTAGTAATTTTAATACCTTTTAAAAGCTTAGCGCGGCATAATATTACTGTTTATCAAATTTAATCAAATTTGCTCCGTCTCTACGATGAAAAAGAAAAACAAAATATATATTCTTCTCTCAGCTTGTCGCTCTCCGTATCGTAGACTCCATAGAGATATGTCTAGAATTAGATAGAAATCTCCCATGATACCTGCGTCGCTCCGCCATTAAGCCCGATTCTGAGAGTGAATTTTGTGATTTTTTAGGGTGTTGATATTCATCGTCATTTTCACAGGTTTTTATGCAAGAATTGACTCTCTGATCATTCACATCATGTAGAAAAAGTTTGCAAGAGCCTCATTATAAATCTTATACAATACAATTCTTGACCTTATGTCTAAGTACTACAGGTCTAAAAATAACTTGAAAATGTATAATCAAGTAAGTTGCGATTTGTTATAGATACGACATTTTTTGCGAGGGATTCACTTGAACCTGTCATTCTTAACTACTTTTGGAGCACCCTGTATCATTTTGTATAGATCGCACGCTCTAGATGTATCAAACTGAAGAGCTCCTAAAGTGTCATGGTTAGAAAGGTAATCTGGGTCTTGTGCACCAAGCAACTTAACTAAGCTATTGAAGAATGGAAAGAGATAGGTGACAAACACATTTCTTCAGACTACTGTCGCCTCTCTTACATCTGTTGAGGCTGGAAAGCGTAGTTGCCGTATATAGCGGAAGCTCTCGAAAAAACTGTCACCGATTTTTTTGTTTTAAACTATAGGCAAAAGAAACGATCATTTGTAAAAGCGAATTTTCGCGATCGAATATGATTAACAATATCAACCTAACCTATACTTATTCATGGAAACTCAATCATTGTGAATTTAAGTGTTTTCGGACTCAAATTCAAAATCAAATTGATGCCATCGATGCCTGAGAACACCGAAAAAGTTCGAAAAACACGACCCAGTTTCGTGTCATCCACTTTTGTCATGCGCAGGTTGGCAATGATTTTGTATAATGGGTCTGTTATTGCAAACTTGATATGATACCTGCGTCGAACCGCCATTAAGCTCGACTCTGAGAGTGAATTTCGTGATTTTTTAGTGTACTCATCGTCATTTTGACAGGTTTTTATGAAAGAACCAACTGTTCAATCCGGTGTAGCAAAAGTTCGCAAGAGCCCTATTGACAGTGGCTCATTGATTGTGCAATAATTGACAGTGGCTCACATGGCTTGTGCAATAATTGACAAAAGACTCATGGATTGTGCAATAAATGCCAATATGCTTATCCTCCATTGAAATTTATGTGGAATAATAATCGAATTTTGGTGAAGCACTGCTTTGCTATTGAATCGAATGTCTTACATGGAAATAGAATTGAATCGGAGGAAAAACATTGTTGCCAAATTAGACGAGCCACCATTGGTATATTTATTAATGTTGAATAGAACCTTAAGATGATTCCAGGGTCAATAAAGTTCGAACCGTGTACATCACGTCTCGCTGCTCAAAAATTCAACAGTTTTCGGCTAAAATTTACGAATTTACGCCAATAGTACAACTTAAATTCAGGTTTTCACTTTGAAGCCACCCATGACGCTTCTATTTGAAAAAAACTTTAAAAAAAACTTAAAAAAAAAAAAAAAAAAAAAAAATCCATAAATAAATTAACTCCGTACAAAATTTAAAAAAAAAATCATAAATAGGTGTATACGTATGTATTGAATGTCCTGTAAAGGTTCGTTGATGAATTAGACGATTTAATCCTGGTCCTTGAATACTCAGGAGGGATAATTTTCCCTTAAAACTTGGCAACTTTGGTGAGGAAAGATTTCTTCGAGAGGGATGGTGAGTGTTATGGTGAGTGAGAGAGAGAGAGAGCGAGAGCGAGAGAGAGTAAGAGAGAGAGCGAGAGAGAGAGAGAGAGAGAGAGAGAGAGAGAGAGAGAGAGAGAGAGAGAGAGAGAGAGAGAGAGAGAGAGAGACGGAAGAGGGGAGAAAGAGAAAGGAGAGAGGAGAGAGAGAGGAGAGGAGAGAAAGAGAGTGCGCGAAAGATATATAGATCATGAGATAATAATGTGCGCACGGGCGGATTTGGATAGTGGATATAGTTTAGCTGTAGCCGAGCCGGCTCGAATAAACATCGATCTTATCGCAGTTTTCGATCTTAAAAGGTGCAGTTTAACGCAGAGAGAAAAATCATGTAAAGCGACCTTTTCATAGAGGTCGATACGAAGAGAAAGAAAGAACGTGTATATAGAAAAAGGGGGAAAAAAACTTGGAATCTCTCCTCGATCGAGGCTTAATTGGTTACCGCAAAAGAAACAATTTCGAAACAGACTGTTCGGTGAAAAATATTCAGTTTTGAATGGAAACGGTGGCGCAGGCGCAAGTATCTCATGATTAATAGAGTATCGTTTATCCAAACATTTGATCCAATTCAAAATTATCCTTTCGTATACTTTAAAGTATCTTTTCTCTCCAACATAATTCATGTGAGATCACAAGTGAATTTACAATTGCACAATGGGGCTCTTGCAAACTTTTGCTACAGGGGATTAAAGAGTTGATTCTCTCATAAAAACCTGTAAAAAAGACGATGAGAACACTAAAAAATCACGAAATTCACTCTCAGAATTGAGCCAAATGGCGGAGAGACGCAGGTATCACAAGAGATTCGTATCTAAATTGAGACTAATTATTATGTTTGTGATTCTGTGGAGAAAAGTACAAATTAATCAGGAATCTTCCATGAGACCTGCGTTGTACCGCCATTACGATCTTGCCGTTATAGCAGTTTTGTGAGTTTATTCATGAATTTTATATTTTTTTACTGTGATTTTTGTGTCTTACGCTGGTTTTTACATCAAATTGGACTATTCATTCGCTCATACAGCAAAAGTTTGCAAGAGCCCCATTATATTGAATTATTGAAATATGTCCTAATGGTTTATTCTTGTCTTACTCACGGTATCCTAGGCGGATCACCGCCATAAAACTCAATGATCCTAACCTCTCTCCGTATCGATGCTTGCTCGAGGTATCACACGTGGACGGTGTGGACACGGAAAAAAAAGAATGGTGTAATTTACCATTCGCACAGCTGATTTTGGCCCCTACCAGAGTTAAGATAAACTTGACCAGAGTTCTGGAACATTTGACCAGGTATCAAGTGAAATTGACCTGATTTCTGGTCAAATGTTCCATTACTTTGGTCAAGTTTATCTTAACTCTGGTAGGGGTCAAAATCAGCTATAAGCGAATGGTAAATTACACCACATCCTTTTTTTTCCGTGGATGATCCCATATATCCTAAAATATTGTGCCCATAAAAAAATGTTGGTGAGATAAGGACAAAACAGGACTTGATATAACTATGAGATTATACATTAATCATGCGTGCGATGTTTCGAAAGTAATTGTTGAAACGTGAGTACACTTCAAAGTATAGGAGTCAATGATGTAATAAAATCTGCGAGAGAACTTGTTGTTTAGGTACTAGGTACTAATTTTCATTCGAACATTTGGATCCTGTCTCTTGCAACCCCCGAGATCGCGAAAATCCACGAAAGCGAGTGAGATAGAGCATTTTGAGTATTATTTGTTTGGATCCAATTTTTTTCGTGACGTCGCACTAAACAGTTCTATTAAGGTGATTTCTTCAGCGTTTAGTGCCGATTCCTGCCACCATTCGATTAATGTCAAATAACAGGCCGAAAATAATTTAAAGTTGAGAAAACGGAGTGTCAGTTACTAGAAAATCATCTGAAGAACAACTCTGCAAAGTATCTCATCAATAACTTCAAAAATAGGGCTAAAAGTACCAAAAAGTGAAATATCGCAAATCGGTTTTTGTATCGAGATGCAATATTTCATTTTTTATACTTTCAGCCTTATTATTGGTTATTTATGAGATATTTTGCAAAGGCGTCCTTCGGACGACGTTCTAGTAACCCAGATATGAAGAAATATATTAAAAATATTTTTAAAACATTGACAATATTTTTAAAATATTGTCAATATTTAAAAAAAAAAAAATTCAAAAAATGTTAACAAAAATATTTAAAAAAATTTTAACAAAAATGTTTTAAAAACATTTTAAAAATATGTTTGCCTTTTGAAAATATTTTGAAAATATTTTTAAAAATACTTTGACAAACTAATTGGCATGAACAGATCATGTTTTTTTAAAATGTTTTAAAAATATTTACAAAAGGTTATCGAAAACTTTTCGGCAAGATTTTCAAAAAATATTTCTTTCATATCTGGGAACTGACACTCCGTTTCCTCAAATATAAATCATTTTTGGCCTGTAATTTGACATTGATCGAACGGTAGCGCGGTGGTGGCAGAAATCGGCACTAAACGCTGAAGACTCGTCTTAAATTTCGTCTCGTAAAAATCTAACGGAGAAGAGGCCATATTAGATTAAAAAGGTTTACTGGCGGGTGTAAACGACACGGATAAACAATTAATGGTTATAGGATTGTTTGGAGGAGGGGAAGGATGGGCGGAAGGGGGGAGAAGGGGGGAGAAGGGGGGAGAAGGAGAAAAGGAGCGAGCGCGATCGCACGACGACTTGATTGACTCAGTTAGTGGAAGGGGGGAGGTGGGTAGGGAATACGGTAGAGTGGGGGGGGGGCTCTGATGAAGAGCCAGAAGCAGCCGAGAGAGGGAGAAAAAGTATAAAAGGAGAGGAATGAAAAGAGATAAAACGGGAGTTTTGATTGGCTGCCAGGACCACAATCAAGTTCCTCCCATCGTGGAATTCCCGAGTCGAGACAGCCATGCCGCGGTTCCGCGATGCGGGGTGGCAGATCGGATGCTGCCTCGCTCATCGCTATACTCGCCATCAGAGAGCTGCAGTTCCGTATAAAATTTAATGGTATTTTTCAATGGGGCTCTTGCACACATTTGCTACACGGGATTAAAGAGTTGATTCTTGCATAAAATTCTGTAAAAATGACGATTAGCAAACTAAAAAATCATGAAATTCACTCTCAGAGTCAAGCAATGGCGGTTCGACGCAGGTATCATGGGAGATTCCTATCTAAATTGAGACATACCTCTGTGTTTCCAAAGAGAAAGTGGCATATTAGAAAGGAATCTCCCACGATACCTGCGTCGAACCGCCATTACGATCTTGCCATTTATGTAGTTATGTAAGTTTATTACTGAATTTCAAACTTTCTCAGAGTGATTTCGCGATTTTTGCTGGTTTTTACATCAGAATGGACTATGCATTTGCTCACAGTAAAAGTTTGCAAGAGCCCCATCCACCGATGATTTCACCGGCTGAGAAAAGATTACACTGTTCAGTTTAGAATATGACTGGAATGCGCAAAAATATAATTTTGAGCTGTTATCTTTTCTCAATCGGTGGAAACCACATTTGAATTATCAAAATTTCCGCAAGTTTTTCATAGTCAGCGACGACTCATCCGGTTGAGAAAAAACTGCAGATGCGTGTATTTTCATGCGTTATAATATGTACACACTGCACTGAACTGTGTAATCTTTTCTCAACCGGTTGAATCATCGGATGAATTGAGAAATGCCATTAAATATACACGAACGCAGCACTGCTACGCGCTCCCGGTTCCGCAGGCGCCAGGCGGACAGCAAAGGAGGAAACAAATTAAATTGAACGCGAGAGGAGAGAGTTTTTTGTTTCAAAATCATCGTATTTTTAAAGACAGGGATCGATATTAATTGAAGGAAATATTGATATATTATAATAGGTATATATGTAAAGCATATTTTCATCATCAGTCTTACTGCAAGCCTTTAGTAAGACTCCGTAAGACTCTTATGGATACTGATCAGTGCCATCTCCATCACTGATCAGGTCCTGGTCCTGGATATCAGGTCAGGATTTGGCAACCATATTTTCTTGCCATTTGAGCCTATGTAAATGTTTCGATTTCTCAGTAAGTCAGTGAATCCCCTGAAAAAAACTGATTATTTTACTTACGTCAGAATGGTGAGAATCTGTTGTTGCCTAATTCCACGAGTCACCAGTGGCGGCTCGTGCAATCTGGCAACCGTGCACTTTTACCATTTAAACGTATGCAAAAAGATCGATACTAGGTGAGGCGTAGCGCCTCACCTAGTATCGATTATTTTACACAGTTTTAAATGGAGGAAATCCATTGTTGCCACATTGCACGAGCCAATGCTGCGAGCCACCACTCATTCTGATACCGGTTTGCCGTTTGCTAAGAATAAATGAAAATGTCCAATTCAACGGTGACTCCATCCGGTAACAAAATATTACAGATTTGCAGGATGGAAGCGAATTACTACCGCAAGCTCAGCGTATCATACAAGAAATCAAAGCTATTACTCGCTCAGATTTAGTGGGTAGATAAATATTCCTACTCAGCGGTGTTCGTTTTGCCTATCCCGGTTATTGAAGGCGCTTGATAAAAAAAAAATATAAATATATATATTTCACGAATGGTCGGCAATTTGAATTGCTTATTTTACTGTCAATGAGAGATCGAGTTAAAGAAAACGGAAAATTCGGGCGTGGTACAGAAAGGGTTAACGGTGGACACATTTGCGCCTGCGTCATGGTGGGTGTTGCTTGTTGAGGTGAATCAACATTTTTTTTTTTTTTTTTGTTTTTTGTTGTTGTTTTTTTTTTTTTTTTTTTTTTTAACTTTCTCACTAACGAAGTTAGACAAATTGAAAAAGTGTAGCGATGGCGCAGAGATTTTCAAAGTATATTTTGTTTCGACACTTGGCCCCATGATAATTTTAAAATAATTGGTTCCCATCATACCTACTACTATCCTGAAGAACATTCATCCATGCCATTTCAATATTTCTTAATCATAAACGGTAGGGAGGGATAAATGCATACAATTTCTGTGGCGTCTGTCTAGTCTGTGTCTGTGACCAGACACGTTTAAAACAGCATAACTTTTGAATCATTGATCCGCGTATGCTTCCAAATTTTGCAGAGAAGTTGCTTACTCATAACATTCCCCAGAAGGACTTTTCTTGTTTTATTGAAATTTTCATTTTTAGGTTAGTAATTGATGAAAACTGAAATCTATCAAGATCAATGGGAGAATGGCTCAAAAAAGGGGAAAATTTAAACAATTCTATTATGGATATTATGTAGATTTGGATAAAAATGTGCAAAAATATTCTACAAATAGCCTACTACAAACTAACCCCTTCTTTATAGTTGAACAAAATAACCATTAAAACCCTAGAATATTAAAGGGGGTCTGAGGGTCTCTCGCAATATTATGAGAGGGGGTCCCCCCCAAATTGAAAACGGCGTGAGAAAGTAAACGTAGGGTATTCCCTAAAGTATTTTTTTCCCCTCATCCTCCGCAGCGGAAACGATGGATCTCGTCGTATATAGCGGGTCGCGGAAAAACGGTTAGCTTTGCTGGCGGAAACGGACGGACACCATTCATCAACCGGAAACGGAAGAGAAAGATATAAGAAGGAGGTGGAAAAGCAAAAGGAATGGAAATCGAGGAGAAAAAGCAAAAAAAAAAAAAAAAAAAAAAAAAAAAAAAAAAAAAAAAAAAAAATTGGGGAGAGAAAGAAGGCAGAGAGAGAGAGAGAGCTAAACGGTGAAGCATCATTTTTCATTGCTCCTCTCAGGGCGTATAATAATTCATCTCCTTCTCGGACGGCGCTGTTCGAACATGGATACCAGGAACTAGCAGTAAATACATTTGTTATCTCGTCAATAAATTACACCCAGAGAGGAGAGGAGCTCAACGCGCGAAAGAAAATGCAGCCAATGTCCGCGCCGAGAAAATCCATTTCCCGTGAGGCTGGAGGCGTCAGAAAAAGTGCGTCAAATGGATGAAAGGCCTATATATTTACTTTATTTTCACTGTTTCACTAGTGGATCCAATAAATTGTCTCTGTCTCTCTCTCTCTCTCTCTCTCTCTCTCTCTCTTTTCCCTTTAGAACGCATGTATTAGAAAAGGAAAGGAGAGGGGGCGAAAATCAGATATTGCTGGCGGATCCAAGAAATTGTCCTTCCTTCTCTTTTTCCACTAGAACGAAATGTGTTAGAAAAGGATATAATGGGGGGTGAAAATCAAGTGACTGCATCTGATCTGTCCCATTCTAACGCATGTATAGTAATGAGGAAAGAGAGAGGAGGATTAACTCCTGGATCTGCCAATGCAAATATCTTCAGGTTATTTCCGATTTCATACAAGCCCGCATTGAGTGCATGCGTGTAGTAAAATATGGGATTGGTCCCTCAGACAGACATAATGAAGCTGTTGCACATATTTGCAATAAGCGATTTAAGAGTCGGTTCAGATGTAAAAACCTTCATAAATAATGATGATACCACTACAAACTTACACAAAATCAACTCCTAAACTCATAAAATGCAGTGGCGTAGCGTGCAACTTGGCAACGTTGCACTGTGTCCATTTAAACCCATGCAAAAGGTCGAATGCGAAGGTGTTCACCGAACACCCTCTAGTTCGATCTTTTACAAGGCTTCAAATGGACGAACTGCAACGTTGCCAAATTGCACGCTACGCCACTGATAAAATGCTTTTAAACGTACGATCGCAAAGAAAATGTTGAGTACTAATAACATAAGACTCCCATTTTAATTCTGTCCCTCTTTCTGTGCATATGGGAGGGTAGATGCACGCCTATGGAGAGGGGGGAGAAAAAAAAAAAAAAAAAAAAAAAAAAAACGGAAGCCTGACATTGTATGAGCCTACATGTAAGGGATAGTGCAATGGGTCTGTTGCAAACTTTTGCTACAGCGCCAAAGGATGTTCAATCTCATGTAAAATCGCGTGAAAAGTCCATTGGTGGCATTAGAAAGTCATAAAATGCAGTAATAAACTCACAAGAGACGTTTAATGAAATCCAAGATGGCGGTAAAATATTGAGCAACCTGTATGCATGCACCACGAACATCCAAGGATAGCCAACCTCACAATATCGATCACACCCAATCACAACGTAAATAAACACATAACCTTTGAAGCTGCGAGGTTGTCAACGTTGGCAATCCTTGGATGTTAAAGGTGGACACATACAGATTGCTCGATATTTTACTGCCATCTTGGATTTCATTAAACGCCTCTTGTGAGTTTATTACTGCATTTTATGACTTTCTGATGCCACCAATGGACTTTTCAGGCGATTTTACAATAGATTATACACTCTCAATCGTTGTAGCAAAAGTTTGCAACAGACCCATTACTAGAATTCTAGTGTTTGTACCATAGTTTTTGAATTTTCTTTTTAGGAAATTTTAGTTCTATGAACATAACCTGGTATTAATACCAGGATTTTCTGGTCAAAGTGCTAGACTTTCAGTCGTATACATATCGTTGTGCTTCTGGTAATATGACTATAGAATCTGGTATTATGACTATCGCTTTTTTTTCAGTGGCGGAGTAACTATAGTCACAAATAGGAGTGATTAACAGCCTAGGTATACATCTATCTGAAAATTCTGGTGTTTCTGTATATAGTAATATCTGGCTCTACAGTAGAGTAATTTTCTCTTTACAAGAACCATGGTACTTATACAAATACCAGAATTTTCTGATGTACGAATTATTCAGGAATTCTTTAATTTGAGGAGTTGATAAACAGATACGACCATTTAATCTTTACCTTTCTATTAAGAGGTTGTGGTTCTTCAACCAAAGCATAATGAGAGATGTTATGATCAAATATTTTCGATGAATTGCTCAGTCTCGATCTATTTAAGTAAAATATTTTGTTTCTCGGCCCTCCTCTTAATTGACGAGGTTTAGACATTCTTTCATCCTTAATCTTGATCAAACCACGAAAGTAAAAAAAAACAAAACAAAAACAAAAATAAAAAAAATGAGTGTAAATAAAATGAAGAATTTCTGGCTCTGACTCTCTCAAATAATCCGACGCGTAAGTTTAGACACTTCATCTCAAGTTAAAAGAATAAGTTTGTTGATTGAAAATGAGTCAGCGGTTTTCACCGTTGCTTTAACAGGTATAGTAAATGCTCTCCCAGGTTGCGTTTTCTGACTTGGCCTGGGCGGCTACCGCCACTTCTGATTAGAAGTTGGTCTTATATGAGTTAAATAAGGTGGATGCGTTTTTTTCAAAGATAAAGCAACTGAATAATATTATGATGAAGAATATAAAATATATTGAAATAAAGTATTTGAAATTTAAATGGAATTTCCTCCTGGTAGGTAAATTTTATTTACCATGAGACGTCTCTTTTGTGATGACGTACGTCAACTCCGTACATAGAATTATTTTAGCGTTGAATTCGCGGTGATATTTTCAGAATCGGCTTCAAGAATAGCCCATCACAGAATATAAATTAAAATGCCTCGAAGACATGTCTGCCAAAAAATGTCACAAAAGATGTCTATAAATACGATTTTTGAAATGAGAGCAGGATAGCAGTACTATCGACGAATTAAAGATTGTCGCGATATTTTCACACATTTTCAGTTATGGGTGTGAGTGTTGGACTGATATGCCACGGATTTGCCTCGGATATGCCTTATCCGCACTGGCCTATCGCCTGCAAAGTATGAGGAGCATGAAAAGTGGCCGAACCGAACCCTTGAAGGCGAAACTTACTATCTCGTGAAACTCTCGCAACGATCTTTGATTCGTCGATAGTACATGGAGGTTACATGAGAACAAGAGAGACAGTTTGTCTTTGTATAGAGCGCTCATCCCCGGAAGACGTCATCACTAAAACCGTCTATTATAAATATCCGTTTCATCGATATTTTCTGTTAGATTAAACCTCCAAGCACACGTAATCCACAGTTTTTTTCTTCTTTTATCCAGACTTTCAATGTTTGACCAATAGGGGGGGGGGGGGCAGTAAATGACCCTTAATGCGGGACAGGTCCTTTTTTATTTATAAAATTTATTCGTTATACAAATTCATTTTTTCCTACTATTATTTTATCCACCCCTCCTCAATTACGTCCTCTGTTAATGATCAAACCACACTGTAGCTTAATATACATATATTTTTATATCTCACTCTATTCCCCTTCTGTCCCTTCTTTTGTACACTCTCCCCTTATTTTGCCTCAATAAAAGCGCAGAGTAAACGAATTAGCGGCAAATTTGTCACGGTGTTTTGTGAACAACTTGTAGCCATTCAGCCGCCGCGACTCCATTCAGAGGGGCAAAGCTGACAGATTAGTGGCGCAGTTGCCAGATCTTCGAAAAATCAAATTTCCAAAATGATTCATCGGAGTAAAAGTATATACAAATAAAATGATTGGATTTTCGAGATAGTGGGGCAGTTGCAAGGGTCTAAAATGTTATGATTTTTATAAAGAAAATGCGAAAGTACTCGATGAGCTGAAAACAAAGATCCCTTTGGTTTCTAATTAAGTCCCATTATTCCGGAGATGAGATTTTGGCCCAAAATACATTGTTTTAAATGGGAACTCCGCGTAGTGACGTCACTACGCACATGATTTTTCACAACTTTATACATGTGTATCTCCGAAACTGGGACACTTTAGCAAAAAGCAAGGGCACCATTGGTCTCAGCATATCAAGTATAGGTACTCTTATTTTCTTCATAAAAGCCACACAATTTTAGATCCTTGCAACTGCCCCCATTTAATTGCACCTTTCTATGCTGAGAAAATAGATTCATGAATCATAGAGAAAGCTGGAATTAGATGTGACTTCCATCTTGGAATTTGGATTAAAAGAGCGATTTATCAAGTTTGCAGGAGTTAACCTTGGATCTTTCAGATGCTCTCAACGGAGTTATTTTCAAGATTTTTTTTAGGAAGAAAAGGTTTGGAACTGTTCAAAGATTACAAGTTGATCGAGCCTCCGTGTATATGACACAAGCTACAAAGAGCATAGCCGTAGCAAGGATATTGCATTTCTCCCTCTTTTGTCCATTTGACTGCATGTGTTAGAAAAGAATGCGGTTATAGAAGCTGTCACGTGATTTCAGCCATTGTTTCTGTCTTTTTCTAACACAATCATCAAATAGCCAAAGAGAGGGAAGGATGAATTCCTGGCTCGAGCTAAGTATTATGCCTTTCCAAAGAAAGTACTCTGATTGAAATTTTTTACCGTTAAATTATTTTGTTCTTTTCAATAGAATTTTCGATTTTTCATTAAGTACTTTGAAGGCGCATCCTCTTTAGTTCTTAAACCGCAAAATTGTTCAGTGGTTGCCGAGATTTAAAATGCGGTAAAAATTTCGACCAGGGTTTTTTCTTTTGAAAGTCATAGTACAATACTATGCGATTCATCTGCAATAGTTTTATTTAATTTTGTCAAAATACATTTGGCAGCGTTTGAAATTGAAGGGGCGCGCGCGTTAAACAAACTTAAAACATGTCTCATTTCAATTCAATTCATTCACAACAAAAGGGGTAGTTGAATTGTCGAGTATGGGGCAGAAAGCGCTGCGCCGGTCGGCCGCTGCGCAGAGAGAGAGAGAGAGAGAGAGAGAGAGAGAGAGAGAGAGAGAGAGAGAGAGAGAGAGAGAGAGAGAGAGAGAGTGAGAGGGGGGGACAGAATAAGGGGGAATTTATTTTCAAGAGGTTTTATTATAAAAACGCGCTCACTTCTCATTCGAAACCTATATGATCCTATCGACTCTACCGTGTATATATATAGTGTATCGTGTATCGCGTCTTTTCTATCACAGCACAGATGAGCACGAAGGGGGGGGGGGGGGGGGGGGGGGGGGGTGAGAGGGGGTCGATTTCAAACACAAACAGTTCGCACGTTGCACCAATGGACGGTGCACTCAGTCCCGGAACACAGTGGAAGACAGATTCTCGGTTCCGGATAACCAGCGCAGCGTAACCATACCATGGGGGATTTTGAGGTTATGTTTAACGAGTAATTTGTCCATTTATTCCCATGTATTTTAGCGCAATCGCCCAGTGAATCGAAAAATGTTTTCAAGCCTCGCCTCTGTGCGCCGCACTAAAATACATGGGAATAAATGGACAAATTACTCGTTAAACATAACCTCAAAATCCCCCATGGTGGTTACTCAGGTTAGTTACAAGTTAAACTGCCACTCTAGATAAATGTATAGCTCGTTACTTTGATCCACTATGCGCCGTACTAAATTACATTGAAATATATGGACAAAATTACACCTTAAACCTAACCTAAAAATCCTTCATCAATTTTTTTTTTTGGTGATGACGTCTCCGGCTCAAATCACAGTAATTTTCAACTCAAAAAATTTAAAAAAAATAAAAAAATATAAACAAATAATGTCAAAATGTGGAGAGAGCCACTCCTTGTACACACTGTAAACACAGGAATCACAATTTGTTTCACATTTTTTTTTTCGAAATTGCAGTAAAATAACTAGAAAATTTTATACTTGCAAAAAAAGTTTAAACAAAAAGAAAAAAAAACAGTTTTAAAAAAAAAAAAAAAAAAAAAAAAAAAAAAAATGTCTGTCTTTGAAGTACGATTCGCGGACGCCACCTCTCTTGCTGTGTGGTTGAGGCCTTTGGTAGCTACAGCCTCATGATGTATGTAATCATATCGATGAGAGAGTGAGCGAGATAGCAGTACATAGAAGTAACATGTGAGTGGTAGAGATAGAGATACAGTTTGGTCTATTCAATGTTCAACGAGCTTTTTTACCGGATAGCGTCATCTCTAAAATCGTCTACAGGGAGGTCTTTCGGCATAATAGAATTAATACGTTTTTGTACAGCAAATAATCGGATCCAAACTATTGCGCGGTGTTACTTTTCTCCTCCATCTAACAAAGCATATTTCTGAGCGCTCTTGTATGTAATGAAATAATTAAGTACTTCGTTGAGGATTAGTAGGCAGGGATACTTCAGATTCATCTTTCGTTCCTCTTCCCTCTCAACAATATCATATTGTCCGATTTTATCAATTTCCTACTCGCTATTATAGTTAGGTTTACAATTCCAAAAAGTGTTTTCCACACATTCTACATCGAATTTAATGTCCCACACCACAGTTTGTAGATGGGTTCTATAATTCTAAATGAATAAACGCGCCCAATTGACCCGCCGCACCGCGCCGTGAATGATCGTTAGTTTATAATCTCTTAATTTTCAACACTTCACTGATGGCTATATCACTTTCTGCGTTTCTTCAGAGGACCTTCCAGGGCAAGATCATAAATGCACAGAATATCATTCAGAAGAGGAAAAATCCTATATTCAACTGGAAGCAAATACAAAAAAAAAAAAAAATTGAGAACTGCTGGTAGTTTTATCCAAATTTCTAAACAAGGAATACTTTGATGTGCTAACATTTGTTTTTCTATATTAGAGGTTATGGTTTATACATACTCGTTCTATGAAAACAAAGTTTGTACAAAAAAATGTCAATTTCATCGATTTTCTTTGTTAATAAATCACTTTAGTTACAACAAAGAAACGACAAAACGACGTTTAGTAAACGACAAAATGGGGCTTGTTGCACACTTTTGCTATAAGCGATTTAATAGCCGAATCTGGTGTGAAAATCTCCAAAAATAACAACGACAGCACTAAAAACTTCCGAAATCCTCTCCTAAACCCAATAGACGCTTTTATTTGGGTGAGCGCAATGATGGCTTGGAACAGTAATAATGGGAGATTCCCATCTAACAATACTGTAACTCCATTAAGAAGTGACCAATAAGAGACGACTTTCATTTGACACCGGTGTTACTAGATGTCACGGTACCATTTATCGGATGTGGATCACTATTCTGATGACTATAATTACTCTGTGAATCATTATTGTCAGCATAGAGAGAGTGACGAAATTGAGACAGGAATCTCCCATTATCACTGCCTTATGCCACCATTACGCTCGCGCAAATAAAAGCGGTCATTGAGTAAAGGAGTGGATTTCGGAAGTTTTTAGTGCTGCCATCGTTATTTTTGGAGGTATATTTACATTAGAATCGACTATTAAATTGAATACAGCAAAAGTGGGCAACAGCTCCAATTTATAAGGCAGAGTGAATCGTCACAGTCAGGGGCGTGCCATGTATTCTAGAGGGGGGGGGGGTCAAGAATGCAATCTTGCCGCCCTCCGCAAACAAAATTTTAAATTTCATGACTTTTTTTTTGGGGGGGATTGCTTGTTACTTACACACTGATTTTGCCGCCCTCTGTAATTCATTTTGATTTTTGTTGTTCATCCTGATTTTGCCACCCTCGGAGACTGCCGCCCGGGGCAAGGGTACCCACATACCCCCCCCCCCCCCCCCCCCCCCCCTCTTCTCCTCCCTCGGCACGCCGCACCCATGGTCACAGTTTTAAGTATAGGTTTTTTTTTCAGTCACACCTTAAAAAGATACGATGAGGGAAATGGAGCGAATATACTGCTACCGTTTTTTATCTAGTAGTACTAATGGGCCATCGGTTTGATCTTTAATTTTGACAACTGTTATGAGAATAACTGAGAACACGACAGCCAATGTGACGGCGCGGCATCAGTCAACAACGCAATATTACCTGAAGATCTCTCTCTCTCTCTCTCTCTCTCTCTCTCTCTCTCTCTCTCTCTCTCTCTCTCTCTCTCTCTCTCTCTCTCTCTCTCTCTCTCTCTCTCTCTCTTACAACTCACAATCAGTTATGGATTGCGTTGCAAAGATCGGCACACAATCAGATAGGCCGGGAACGTTAATTTAAGGATTATAACGCTATTATCCTTTCCTCTTTCCTTTTTCCTTTCTTTTTTGTCCCTTGTTCACCCTATCCATCAGCAGGTATGGTATCCAATCCAGCGTCCGTCCCTGCAACTCCTTTAGAATCCGTGTTGTGTTAATTCGGCGCGTCTTCCCGTGCTATTAGTGTAACCTATCTGGTCCACCTATCAGATTTCCTGCTCGGTGTTGCGTTGCCGATCTTCAATCGAGCTAGTCGTAATTTTATAGCCATGGAACCTTAACCAAAACCAGGAGTTTCTCTCTCTCTCTCTCTCTCTCTCTCTCTCTCTCTCTCTCTCTCTCTCTCTCTCTCTCTCTCTCTCTCTCTCTCTCTCTCTCTCTCTCTCTCTCTCTCTCTCTGTCCATTTGAACGCATGTGTTAGAAAAAGACAGAAACAAGGGTTGAAGTCGCGTGACAGCCCCTATATCCATCCTTTTCTAACACGTGCGTTCAAATGGGCTGAGAGAGAGAAAGACAGGTATGGCCACGGATATGCATGGAAGTAAAGTATCAGATGTTTTTGACATTTGCGGACCTTTAAAATGATTTCAGGGTAAATTATAGTTCGGGCCGTGGACAACACCTCGCGCAGCTCAAACAGAGCTTCTCCAGCTAAAATTTCCAGCTTTTTGCTAAAATTGATGAATTCAAGCTAAAAGTACAAATTTGAGGAACGTCAGAGCCTGCGACTGCGAGCACACTTCAGGAAGATACCCTCAATGTTTCAAGCTGAAAAACTCAGAAATGATGCCGGGAATTGTGAATTACAAAAATTCCTATCAGCCTTAGCCCATGTATGCCCAGAATTATTTGAAATTTTTGGGTGTTTTTATAAAAAAAAAAAAAAAAAAAAAAAAAAAAAAAAAAAAAAAAAAAAACAATTTGAAAATTGAAAACACGAAAAAATTAAAAAAACGGAAAATTTTTTGGAGCAAAGCTGACTTTTACGAGCTAAAAACTCCCAAAATTGGTTTTTGAGTAAAACTGGTCCAAATTGACGGAAATTTAGTCCGAAAACAAAACAACAAGTGGGTCGTTAACGAACCACTGGGCAAATATGGGTTTTAATGAGTCCGAGTGAGGCATAGATAGACATTATATATATTATCCTTCGGACTCACTCGCACTCACTAAGCATATGACGAAACGAATTTCAAAAATTACGGCTTCAATTCTTAACCAATTTTCCTCTTTTTGGGCTCAAAAAATCCATGAAAAAAAATTCGCAGGTCCTGACGTTCTTGCGGATTTTGCGTTTTTCTTTGTTTAACAATTAAAAATGCCAAAAACACGAATTTCGCCAAAATTGACTCGTGGTGCTATACATTGGATTGAGTTTCGCCTATGAAATCGCCTGTATATATCATTTTATACAATCCATTCAGGGGCGGATTCACATGCATCTCTTGAGCACCTAGGGATTTAATATTCTAGGAAACCCGGCATCATCGCACATAATCCTACCGTTTCCTTTTTGTCTATTGAATGGAATGGGCTGAGTTAACGAATTTCACGCCCGTCAGATCTAATTTTGGCTAAGTGTTAAACGTAGCTTCACAAAAGCACCCATTTTAACCCTACTTTAACACTCCCCGCACACGGTTCTGATTAAATATAATAATCGCGGTTTTAAAAACTCCTTTTTTAACCCTTTTAAAGGTGAGTTATTATAATAATATGCCCCTGAAATTGAATCAAGGGCTAAAATATATAAGTGCAAGTCTTAGCGGCACGGATGTAGATAACGCGGAGGACATAAAAAAAGCGTGGACATCTTTTGCGCGGAGTCTATATGTTAAATCAGGTTCGGTTACACTAATCCACAAAACCCGCTCGAGTTTTACTCAGCATTAAGTATAGATAAGATGAAAATTAGGCTCGACCTCGAATGCTTAAAATCTGTGGTCACTTTTTTTTTTTTTTTTTTTTTAAAATTCACCTAATTGTATATGACAGCAATGCACGAATATCATCGCATCTGTAATCTTTCCTCAATCGGCGGAATCACCGTTATATCAGTATATCACCGTTTTATTGTCTCTGATCAGTATATCCCTAACTTTTTTTTTTTTTTTAAGTCAGTGACGGAGACTCCGCTCGAGAAAATATTACAAATCAGAATATCTTCGCTTATTGCTGTCATATACTGAACTTTGTAATATTTTGGTTTATCGGCCAAATAATCGGTAAATGAAAGATACCATTCATGGTTATACACAAAGTGGTAGCTGTGAGCGGGAGTAGGTTTCTTAAACCACAACTTCACAATGTTTTTGAGGTCTTCTGGTGTACTATCGACGAATTAAAGATTGTCGCGAGATTTTCACGAGCTAAGTTGCGCCTTCAAGGTTCCGGTTCGGCCACTCTTCATATTCCTCACACCTTGCAGGTGTGAGGCTAGTGCGGGTGGGGCGGGAAATTTGTTGCAGATCTCCCCCACTCACACTCATAAGTGCAAAAGTGTGAAACTCTCGCGACAATCTTTGATTCGTCGATAGCACATGTAACTGTATCAAATTGCTATTATAAATTGGCAAAAAGTTTAGATTCTTTGCCAATCCCAGGTAAAAATCCTCATCAAAAATCATAAAAAAAAATCTCAGCATATAAGATTTAATTGGAACCTGATTTCATGCTAATCTTATGATGATTTTATAATGATTTTAAGATGATCTTGCGCATGCTGAGCTCAAGATGATTTCCACTCATATCACTAAAACATAATAAGATCAACATGAAATCAGGTTCTAAATTTCATGCTGAGATTGTTTTCGTGATGTTTGTTGAGAATTTTTACTAGGCACCCATAGTTCACCGATTTGAATTTATATATTTCAGACGTAAGCACCGGCCTCTCTTTGTCAAAACCCGCAAAACTTAAAATGCGCCTGCTCTAAAATAGACCAATTAGCTGTGTGATCGACGAGCGGGGAGTTTGAATCGACCAATCAAACACCACGGTTCAATATGCGGTCCGCAGTAACGCGTCATCTCTGCGTCGAAGGCTGTCTGTAAGAATATATGTTTCGCGTTGTTTAATTGAGAAGGACAGGCATTTTTCAATTTAAATGTGCCATCATTTAATTTCGCGGCAACTCAACTCAATCGTTCAAATTAAGGAATGATTTAAATTAAACCAAGAACGAATCGATGCGATGAGCCGAAAGGTTTTTTTTTTCTTCTTCTTTTTCTCGCGTGCTATTCTCAAACGAGATCGCGTGGGGTGGGCCAACGCAGGCGACGCGACGGCCGGCCGTGGCCCCAACCCGCGGGCAGGAGCAAGGAGCGAGGGTTTAGGCCAGAGACCACTCAATTATTACCCTTCCTTCCGTCTGTCGCGGCGCTGGATTGCAACAAAAAGTGACACTTCACGAATAAAAATGCGCCTGCAGTCTGCGAAGTATGCTAAGAGGCGCACACCGGGAAGATTCCGCTCGTACTCTCAGTCATGCAACATGAGAGGCTACACCGATAGCGATGGAAACACAGTGGCGTAAACTTGGGATTTTTAGTGGGGGATCAGTTAATAGTTAATGAAGTTATAATGATGAAGAAAAAATGTAAAAAGGACAATGAAAATACTGTCTGGCCCTCTCAGAAGAAGGCTTGTTGTGGGCTAAACGAGTCTGTCAACAATGGATCTCTTGCGCAAACTTTTGCTGTTCAGGGGATAGAAGCAGATTTGATTCTTGCGTAAAAACCTGTAAAAATGACGGTTAGGACACTAAAAATAAAAATAAAATTACTTTCAGAATCGGGCATGGCGGAGAGTCATATTCGTTGCAATGAGTGAAACGGTTGGGTCTGTTGCAAACTTTTGCTACAGTGCCATAAAGTGTATAATCGAATGTAAAATCACCTGAAAAGTCCAATGGTGACATCAGAAAGCCATGAAATGCAATAATAAACTCACAAGAGGTTTAATGAAATCCAAGATGGCGGCAAAATATCGAGAAATATGTATACATGTACCACGAACATTCAAGGATAGCCAACCTCACAATATCCATCATAATCAATCACAATCGTAAACAAACACATAACCTCTACCTCCAGTGAGGTTGTCAAAGTTGGCAATCCTTGGATGATCACGGTGCATACATTTAGATTCCTCGATATTTTGCCGCCATCTTGGATTTAAATAAACGCTTCTTGTGAGTTTTATATTGTATTTCATGACTTTATATGATGCCACCAATGGACTTTTCAGGCGATTTTACACTGGAATAAACACTTTTTATCGCTGTAGCAAAAGTTTGCAACAGACCCATTATTGTAAAAGATATGAAAACCCTAGAGGGCGATCGACTCCATTTTCCAAGCTGAATCGATAGAGGGGCGAAAAGCGGCGTTTTGGCGGCATCGCCTTTTTGCCAAAGTGATGAGTCAAATCGCCCATGATACCTGCATTGAGCCGCCATTACAAACTTGCCGTTATAGCAGTAATGTGCGTTTATTATTTGATTTTAGACTTTCTCAGTGTGATTTTCGTAATTTTCGCTGGTTTTTACATCGAATCGGACTAATCATTTGCTCACAGCAACAGTTTGCAAGAGCCCCATTGAAAATGTTATCTAAAATAATTGATAATAAGTTTCAAACAGTAAATATATATATATATATATATATATATATATATATATATATATATATATATATATATATATATATATATATATATATATATATATATATATATATATATATATATATATATATATATATATATATATATATATATGTATAGCATTAAGAGGGTTGAAAACTAATTGTTTTTATAACGTCGATTATTTTACTGCTGGCAGTGAAAATCCTTCAAGATTTAAGGATATTTTTAGTGATATTTTCAAGAACTGAGCATGCGTCTTAAATCCTTTCCAACCAACAAATTAGCAAAAGAGGTACTGAGACGCTGAAATTGAGAAGTGTCTTCCTCCGCATACAGCCCCTCAATTATATTAGGAAATAACTCAGAGTTTTGCGAGGAGCTTGTGCATGTCAGCAAGCATATCTTCTTTCGACGCCCTTTACTGAGACACCGACCTCCCAAGCCATCAACACCCAAGAACGAGTTTGTTGAATTATCTAATTATGGGACGCTGTCTGGATATTAGGGCCTCTAAAACATCTGGTTTCCTGGTTCACAGAGATCCAGAATTCATGCTATTACTATACTCTCTCCTTATCTTTCTCTATATCCACCCGATTGACCGCCTGTGTTAGAAAAGGATGTAAATGGAGCGGCAAACTCTCCCTCTGTCCTTATCTAACGCATGTGTTCAAATGAACAAAAAAACAACAAAAAAGAGAAAGACAGAATCCTGGACACATTTTCGGTGGCTCTAAAAATCATAATTAGGATGTCAAGAATCGATTGTTTCTCACAAACGTTCGAATGCGAGGATGGGGAATTGGACTGTTGCACACTTTTAGTTTTCACATGAACAAAAAAAGTTTTGATTTATTAAAGTATGTTTATTTCTCTCGTGTATTCATAATGTCTTTCAACTTTCATCTGCTTTCATAGCTCTCTCTCTCTCTCTCTCTCTCTCTCTCTCTCTCTCTCTCCTCTCTCTCTCTCTCTCTCTCTCTCTCAATCAATATATAATGGGGCTCTTGCTAACTTTTGCTATAGGGGATTGAAGAGTTGATTCTTGCATAAAAACCTGTAAAAATAACGATGAGTACACTAAGAAATCACGAAATTCACTCTCAGAATCGGGCTTAATGGCGGAGAGACGCAGGTATCATGGGAGATTCCCATCTAAATTGTGAAATATCTCTGTGTTTCCGTAGAGAAAGTATGACATAATAGACATGAATCTCCCAGGCTACCTGCGTCGAACCGCCATTACCATCTTGCCGTTATAGCAGTTGTGTGAGTTTATTACTGAATTTTAGACT
This sequence comes from Trialeurodes vaporariorum, assembly GCA_011764245.1. NCBI lineage: Eukaryota > Metazoa > Arthropoda > Insecta > Hemiptera > Aleyrodidae > Trialeurodes > Trialeurodes vaporariorum. Next base: position 68,422,935 of record VMOF01000024.1, on the reverse strand, counting down.
TTCTTAGTGCATGTGATTTTCGTGATTTTTGCTGGTCGTTACATAAGACTGGACTATTTATTTGCCCATAGCGAAAGTTTGCACGAGCACCATTAAGCTTTTAAGGGCCAGGTTAATTCAAAAGAATGCCACTCCTCCGTTTATGTAGGGTAGGTAGATAACTGTTCGTACTTGGGGAAGTTGAAATTGCATATACGACGCATTGAAGGCACCCGAAGGAACCTATCCTTTAAGTGTTTTCATCGATACTTGCGTTTATCTGGAATGAAGACTGCGAAACAATGCGAGATAGACTTGAGAAGAAAAACGAGTAGAGTTTACTATATAGGCATGGTCCTTAAGGGGTTAAAGTTCAAAACACCGTGCATCTCTAATGAATCGACCTTATATTTATGCTTTTACATGGACAAAATATAAAGCGTCGCCAGAATTCACAGCGCTACACCACTATATTAAAATCTTTATTAGCTCGATCTTTCCCGCGGATCTCTTGATTCCGCCCCTTTGTGCCGCGTCAAAGTGACATCGTTGACAAGGCCGGGAGCCATTTAAGGCCTAATTAGTCGCCGGTTGCCGGTTGTCGCGCGCCGCGCGCACCGCTCCGGCCGCGAACAGCTACAAGTTACACTATGAAGCCATCTCCATCATCATCGATATATCCTGTTAAACAACCTAATCCCGTGAATTATCAATCGCAGGTTTGCAAAAGCGACGCGTTCTCAAACGCCCCCGAAATGCAAGCACGCGCACAATGGGAGTCGCGTGCTCGGAGTCGCTTGCGCGTGTCGCTCTAGCAAACATATCCCCTCCCCCTCCCCCTCCCCCACCCCCTCCCCCTCCCCCTCCCCCACCCCCCACCCCCTCCCCCTCCCCCTCCCCCTCCCCCTCCCCCCCCCCTCCCCCTCCCCCCTCATCATCCCACTCCACCCTACCCCACCGCCATTCCTCCTTTATGCACGCGCAGTTTGTTTATTAAACGTATAGTCGAGATATGTCCTTTCTTTTTATTATTCCGCCTTCCCAGTCACCAAACAAACTCTTGAGCGTTGTTGCCGCGTTGTTGTCAAAAATCACCATGGGCGGATACAGGGAATTGTCTTTCTCTCTCTCCTCCCATTTGAACACGTGTGTTAGAAAAGGTCAGAAGAGGGGGCTAAAGTCACGTGATGGCCCCCTCTGCTATCCTTTCCTCACTCATAAGTTCAAATGGAAGGAGAGAGAGAAAGACAATTCCCTGTATCCGCCAATGAAAATCACCATACTATGAGTCCTGTTGCAAACTTCGGCAAGGGATTTTTAAAGTATCAATTTCTATATAATCAGCCGTAAAAATGACAATAACATTTTCAGGAAACACCAAAAGTCATTAATAAACTCACAAATTGCTAAAACTACTAGCACAGAATCTACTAGACTCTATTCACCCCCAGCTGTAACTTTTCACCACGTGCACGATATTTTGCGGGGTTAGCGTGGCACATTCAAAATAATCACGGCTGACTATCATCATAGCTGACTTCATAAACAAATAAACAGAAAAAACTGACGAATTCGAATTCTTATGTCTCAATATTCACAATTTCTCACAATAGGTTGTAAAAGGTACGGAAATTGATATTTGTGTCGAAAAATTATCAAAATGAAACAATAACATACAGGAGTTCCTGGCATCATTCCAACTTCAATCATCATCCTGGCGTTTCCACCGATTGAGCAAAGATTACAGATTAGAGTATTTTCGTGCAGTTCAGTAATAAACTGAACTGAACTGTGTGATCTTTTCTCAACCGGTGGATTAATCGGTGAATTGAAAAATGTTATTAATTATGCGCAAAACGGCAGCTCTACCTTCGAACCCAGACTGAGAAATGCCTCGGAAAAGAGGTTAGAAAGAATTGTGCAAGGTTCGTCAAACTCAACGAAATCAATGTTGAGTAGTATTTCTCGGGATGTTTTTCCCTTAAAATTTAGTTCAAAGTTTTTCTAAATTTTATACAAAACTATTGAAATTATTAACAAATTATTTTGAAAATTAAAAATATAATTATTTTTTTTTTATATATATATATTAATTTTTACATCATTTTCATTTTCATTTTTTTTTTTTTTTTTTTTTTTTTTTTTTTTTTTTTTTTTTTTTTTTTTTTTTAAAGCAGAGATTAGAATTTAAATGAGATTAGATTAGATGTACTGGAAATGGAGGACAAGATTTTATCCCGAAAGATCTGGCACTCCTGTCTCGGCTGAAGATTTTTGACGTGACCAAAATGCTCGCTGTATGACAGGGTTAATAAACACCGTTTTTCGTCCATCCAACGAGTGATTTGTTTTGTTTATTTCCGCCTTGGGTGGTGATGGCGCCCGAGGCTTCGGAGCTCTGCTGCGACAATATTGAAATACGACGTTTGTAACTCCGCCGCGCCGTTTGTATGCTTTTGCCATTCATTCGAGAAAAGCAGGGAGGAATTGTCACTGTGCTGCCCCGCTGAAATTTTGAGTTCCATCGTGTCAAAAATCTATACTTAATTATCTCTACGCAGTAGCGCAAAGAGAGTTTCTTCATCTCTCTCTTTTCGCCATTAAGAAACCTATGTTAGACAAGGATGGTCAAGGGGACAAAACCCCCTCTTTCTGTCCTTTTTCTACTTATTCAATTAAAATGGGAAATGAAAGAGATGAAAGATATCCTCGTTGCGCCAGTGTCTCTACGATTCTAATGGAATGGCTATTGGTTCGTTCCTTTGACTCCATTGAAGTCTGCAATTGAATTTCTTCAATCGATTTTTAATACTTATTTAGGATTTATAGCATGGGCGCAGGGAGGGGGGGGTGGAGAGAGGGGAGAGGAGTGCCCCCCTCCTCCTGGAATTCAGAACGGTCAAAATTTCACGATAAAAAACGAAAGGAACAAAAAAAGATGATAAATTCATTATAAAGCTGTAAGAGTTGACAAACTTTTTTTTTTTTTTAGTTTACTTTTAATTTTAATATCTTTTTTGCAAGGAATAGTTGTACCATCAGCATTTTTCTTATTATCATTACCATCTGATGTCGCTTTACTCATTTTTTCCAACCACGGCCACTGGAGTGAGTCCACTCTATGCTCTTCTTGGTCTGTGTTGTCTTTTCCTCCTTGATCATTGTTTTTGTCAGTTGCTCCTATCAACTTGTAGGCACTCACTGCGTTTTCGTCTTTTATTGTTTTTATTGATTGAAAATAGACTTGTTCTAGTCCGAAACGTCTCATCTTAAATTTTTCAGTTTTCGTAGCCTTGTGTCCCATTTTTCTTCTCTTTACTCATAATTAGTGTCCCTACTCATGAAAGAGTCAAGACACGTGAATAGAAGTGAAGGAGAAGAAAGGGTCTGAGGAGCCTGGAGGCGCGCCTCTTGTTTACATTGTTTTCCAACAATCTTCTCACTAAACTCCAAAGATTATTTATCCATAGATTCTTGTTCTTGTGTATAAGTAATCTTTGTCAGGTCAACCTAACCTTCAATTCCGGTTGGCTTCACTGCTTTGTTTTAATTTACTGTGAAGAGTAATGCGTGAATTTTATTCTGCTCCGAACATATACTTTCATCAAATTCAATAGAAAATTTCGTTAGTACCAGCTGAAAATACCGAAAGTTTCCAGCGGGGCAGATGGTTCAATGAAGATGTAAACAAGAGGCGCGCCTCCAGGCTCCATAGACCTCTTTTCTTTCTTTATATTTCAGCAGCCAATCAGAGATGGAGCCTCGTATGGCGAGACTCTTTCGTATACAGGGACTCTAGTGACTCTACTCATAACATCAAACAAATCAAAATTATATTTATTGATTGATACATCTATTGTTGCTTATTTAAGTTGTACAATATATGAAGAAAAATTCAATTGTTTTCTTTTCTCTAGTAGCGAAGGGAGGGTGGGGGGGGGGGTTGCCTAGACCTGCCATTCAACAATTTTGCCGCCCCCCCCCCCCCTCTGACAATTTTCTTCGAGACGTCCATGATTTATAGGTATATACTCTCGATCATAGCCAGGAATTTGTCTTTCTCTCTCTAAATCTATTTGAAAGGCATGCGTTAGAAAAAGATGGAGAGTGAGGGTTATCACGTGATTTTAGCTACTGTGTCGGTCCTTTTCTAATACACAGTGGCGAGGCGTGTGATTTGACAACAATGTAGTTTCTTCATTTAAATTCACCAAAAATTCGAATGCTTCGGTCATCGGCGATGACCTGGCATTTCGACCTTTCTTATGTGTTTGAATGGGGAAAAAGGAACGTTGAGAAAGAGAGAAATATAAATTCCTGGCTACACGGCTATGCTCTTGATTCAAAACACAAAATCAGTCAACGGCTAAAATGGAGAAGCTGTCTATCTAGAGTCTACGGAGCAAAAATAAATAAACCTGATTTAGCGTAACAATATACAAACTGAATAATAATATAACCTCAAAATTGAACGTTCAAATTCAAGTTGAATGAAATATTACAATACCTTCTTATCATACCAGAACCCGAGGGTTTGAGGTTATGGGATTAGGTTGCCGACTTTTACACAGACTCTTATGGGTGAAAGAGGAATTTTTGCGATTTTTTCTAGTTTTTATTAATGTTTCGGGTATATAAACGAAATTTACTTGGTAAGGGCACTTCCCTGGATGTTCCAGAGCGTTTCCGTGAAAAATCACTTTTTTCGGAAAATTACACACCAAAATATGTAACACCAAAGGGGGACCCTTGCTCACTTTGGGTCGATGTGAATAGGGGGACTCTTTTGTTTCGCGTAATTTTGTGAAAAAAAAGTTTTTTCGCGGAAACACTTTAAAACGCTTTAGGAAAGTGCCCTTACCAAGTAAATTTCGTTTATATACCCGAAACATTAATAAAAACTAGAAAAAATCGCAAAAATCCCTCTTTTCCCCACAAGAGCCTGTGTAAAAGTTGGCAACCTAATCACATAACCTCAACCCCCCCCCCCCCCCCCCCGGGTTCTGGTTATGATAAGATGGTATGGAATAACGATATAGCTACCTCATATTGTTATCATATTTTAGTTTTGACAATTCACTTCCGATTTTACAACGTATGAAGGAATCTTTTCGACTAGGCTGATATTTTGAGTCAGGAACATTGAATTTTTCATTTTAATACATCAAAGTAGGTGTCGATGTGCTTTTTGGATTC